>VOPJ01008775.1:0-19663 GCA_014673585.1 Semibalanus balanoides | reverse complement strand
TAATTTAAGTCAATTTGTTCCACATCATAACTTCATAAAGGTGTCATTTGTTAACATAGTAGGTAACCACTGCGCTACCATGTTCAGTGCGTTAATGTTAGCGCTGTCATAGCAACCTCTGCTACTCAACTAATCCAAAATCTGTCGCGATAGGGCTTTTATGCACGAGGCAATGATTTGGGGCATCGCCGGGCCGAAGGTTGTTTTTCCATTTGCCCGCCAACTCCGCCCGCAAACGAAAAAAAGTCTGTAAACGCCGCCCGCGAACCCGCCCGCAAACGCCGCCTTAAAAAACGCCGCTCGCAAACGCCAAATGTACCGCCAACGTCGCCCGCAAAACACCGCCCGCGAACGCCGCCTGCAAACGCCTAAACGCCGCCGCAAACGCCGACCGCAAACACCAAATACCACCAACGCCACCCGCAAACACCCCCGCAAACGCTGCCCTCAAACGCCGCCCGCAAACGCCGCCCACAAACGCGGCCCGCAAATCTGCCAGAAAACGCCGCCCGCAAAGCCGCCCACAAACGCCGCTGCAAACGCGCCGCAAACGCTGCCCGCAAACGCTGCCCGCAAACGCCACCCGCAACGCCGCCCGCAAACGCCGCCCGCAAACGCCGCCCGCAAACGCCGCCCGCAAACGCCGCCCGCAAAAAAAAACATGAAAAGGCGTGTTTCCCGACAGTTTCCTAACTGGGAATCGAACCCAGGACCTTTTAATGAGTGAGTGGTATGATCCAAGTACAATAGCACGTGATTATAGTTAGAAAAATGCGTAAATACTAAAAGATTCCTGAATGGGATTCGAACCCAGGACCCTTGAATGAGTAGAAGGTAACACTAAAACACAGTATGTCGTTTTCATAGCTGAATTTAGCACATAAACCATACATTAAAACATGAAAAGCATGTTTTCTGTCAGTTTCCTGACTGAGATTCGAACCCAAGCAATATTACATGATCGAAATAGTATGTGTACATCATTTGGCCCTGATAGTGACAAGTTATGATCCTTAAACTATGTATGTTCTTTCGTTGGAATTCGACAAATATATCGATATTGATAACGATAATGATAGCAATCGATAGTCCGTCATCGACTTAGTGTGACTAAATAGTTTTGTATTGATAATCTGTCAACTGTTCTCGGCCCATTGCGGTCGTTTGGGAGGGGGCGGTTCTGATGCCTTTCCTCCTTGAATCCGCTCTTGAATCGAACAAATATGCCTCGTGTTCCTCAAATATCCACAATACGTTACTACTACCTCTGCTGCTGGGGTGAAGGCAGAACCAGCTAAAACATGATCTTGCGTGACCTCTCTCGCTCATCTCCAAAGCTCTAGTACACGACCGGCTGTACAGATGGCAGGAGCGTCGCTGCGCTGGCTCGGTCGGGACGAGAGCAACAAGTGCACCGATCAATAGCTGGAGGCTCGGCAGTCGGCGGCGCGCCGGTCAGGCCGTGGCCGCGCTACACGTGGTGGTCGGCGACATCTGCCCAGGTGGAGCGGTGGTATCGACAGCCCTCGACGGCCGTGGCCCCGCCCGGACCGGCGGCGGTCGCCCGGAATAGCCCGGAAGCTCGACGCTGGAGCGGGGCAGACTCGACCGAGCGGCGCCACGCCGAGCTGCCGCTGCAGTAGCTGCAGATGCGGCGACAGCGGCAGCAGCCGCAGTGACTTCAGTCGCAGAGTTCGGGGCCGGGCGCTGGAAGGGCCTCTTGCAGGGGCGCAGCAGGGTGCAAGCCGCAAGGCGAGGCACGGTGCAGAACTTAGGTCAGGGCACGGGTAAGGACAGGAGCGGATTTAGGGCGGGGTGGGGTAGCACTGGGGCGCGCGCTCTCCCCTGAAGACCGATGAATTCAACGAAAGGCAGTCAAGTATTCATAAAATTGGTGCGACGTGCTTCACAATCGCTCTATTCGTTCCCAAAAAGACCGGATATTTGAAAGTACTGATACAAGATGCTCTTATGTACCTACACATTGTATCGGCCTTAAACATCGCGCCCATTACCACGCCCCTCCTGAAAAGAATCATGGATCCGCGCCTGCAGAACACAGGGCAGGGGACACGTCAGTAAGGGAGCCGCCACCATCCGAAAGTTTAGGGGTTGGGGGACGGACGGATGCATTCTGAAGTCGATTATTTCCATGCAACGCCCATAGGCGTAATCAAGGTTACTAGAACAGGCCGTAATGTTCAAATCCGAAAATGCTGAGGGAACATATCCCCCCTCAAGGCGGACCCCATGCACGTCAGGACAGGATCAGAGTAGGCATAGGACTCGGAGCAGTGTGGTAGAGCCACAACGTTCAACAACATTTTGTTATGCAAATGTATTGGAGCATCTTGTCAGCCTATGCAAAAAACGCGAAAATATCCTTTGGCCACACCATCTTTGGAAACGATTTTCCACTCATGGTTGGATAGAACTCAAAACGTGCCCCATGGGAGATAATTGAGAACACCCCATTGGAGGAGGCACTAGACTTGTTCTAGGAAATGCCTGAAGCGGTAATTTGTGATCATGTCCGTCCATTAATTCTTGGTCGGAACCCCGTGGTGCTTTGGTGCTTTGACCCAAGCGTGCGGAGAACGCTGAGACAGAAAGCTGCGCTTCAATAGAACATAACGATACAAAACTCCAGACGCGGCCAGTGGACGGAAAGACTAACGGGAAACGTTGGTATAGGGAAATGGGTATTCGTTGAATATCGTGAATACATCAAAGGATTATTGGGGCTTTTCGCTCAAACAAACCAAACATTCTATTCATCTTTAAGTACGTATAAAGGCTCAACAGGATACTGGATAACCTTCGATTCTCTTCGGCGGCGATGGAAAAGGAAGTGGTAACCACCTGGTGTCGATTTGTAGACTTTTGGGGGGCCCGGGCCCCCCAATAGTTTCAAATTTTAACATTATGCCTATGGCGTTGCATGGTAAGAATGAAATTATAATATATAAAGTTAACATTGGGGCCCCCCAATCATTTTCAGAAATTGACACCCCTAGTGGCAACGTTGATACTTGAGAGTACTATAGTTTGTCGGTGTTGACGATAATGATTGTCTTCAGCGGATATTTAAATAAGATCATGACTACAACGATTTGCCGTTGCTGTAAAAATATATCACCTAACTTTGACCCCTAACAATTCACTCTTCAAAGGGTCTGTGTCTCAATCAGTATATTCAAAAATATCCACGATGTGTTTGTTATGCTTTCACGTTAATTACAAGCAGTAACGTAACCTTTACCTACGACCAAGGGCAGTCTCACACTTCCACACATACAGCAGTAGTTAATGTTATAAAAGACCTGAACATCTAATAAAGACAGTAGCATAAGCTAAAAGTTGCAAAATGGTAAGACAATACAATTGTAACGCTATCTACTGGAGTCAGCTAGGTCGGCAATGCGGACTTAAAAGTGCACACGGTCTCTGCACGGCACGGGTGGACGATGGCAGGCTATTCCAGGCCACAGCGGCACGATAGGAGAAAGCCTTCCTGCGTAGCGGCTAGCCTGCACTCAGGTAGGTGGAGGCTGCCCTGATCTGTTGGCTCGGGTACGGCGGATCCAACACAGCAGAGCGGGGCACAAACAGAGCGCGCAGCTCAGCCGGCATGCCCTTCACGCGCAGTACCTTGTACACGTCGATGACGTCGCGATGTGACACCGTCTTGCCCTGCTGCCGAATGTCACCTCTGGTAGCCGCTGACCTGTCTCTCCGTTCTGTCCGGCAGCACCATGTCGGCCATCTGCTTCGTCTGCAACCTCCCGATCCTCAGCCACCAGGTCGGCCTCGTCTGGAAGGGCGGCAACGGCGCCGACGAGTTCGCGCCTCGCAGCCGATCCCGATCCGTCGGCGCGACTCGTCGTCCCAGATCGCCACGTTCGAGCCGCCGTCTCCACCGGGCCGGCCGCGCCGCCGGCGCCGGTCCTCGCTGGCGCAGCTGACGGATCTCATTCGAGACTGGGGCCGCGGCGGCGGCGGCGAGAGGAAGCGGGCTGACCTCAGTCGCAGAGAGACCCTGGCCGACTTCGCGCGCTCGCTGCCGTTCGGGAGGCGAGACTCGGACTCCCGCGAGCCGTCTCGCTCGAAGGCGGGGCCCCGGCGACAGTCGCTGGCTGATGCCCAGTTCAAGTCGCGTCGTGCCGCTGAGCCTGGATCGGATCTCAAGACGGACATCTCGAAGCTGCTGGCTGGGCGGGATAGCATGACCGAGCTGTGGCGCAAGCGGCGCGAGATCCAGGTGCACTCGGAGCGCGAGGAGCTGCGCTCGCTCCGCGAGTCGGCCAGCGCGAGCGGCCGGCGAGACTCGAAACCAGCTGTCTCGCCCTGAAGGCAAGTACATCGAGCCGCGCGCGCTGATCGAGGCGCGCCAGGCGGGCGCTGCTGGGCCAGCGCGAGGACGAGGCGTCGCGCGAGCCGCGAGACGAGTCCGGTCACGCTCAGCGCCGCCAATGTCTCCGAGGGACGCCACAGTCCGACGGCGCCGACCAAGGCGATTCCTCCACCGGACCTCACTGCCGACCTTCACCCCTCTGGCGCGGCGCGGCGACGCCCGTCCGCGCGTCTGCATCTCACCCGAGCCTTCGCTCTCCTACCGAAGCAAGGACGGCTCGCCGAAACCGGCGCTGCTGCGGCGCCAGGCCACCGCCTTCGACGAGGGCTGCTCCGCTGGTGGTGGGCGGCAGGCGTGGGTCGCGGCCGTACCTCTCGCCGGACCCGAACGATGCCGATGCGAGCGGCGGTAGAGGAGGACGGAGGAGGGACTCCCTGTCCCCGGATAGTGCTTCGGAGGAGATGAACCAGGCGAGACGGATCAAGAGCGGCCGGCGGCAGTCCAGTGAGGAGACGGCCGGACGGGGCAGGAGGAGCAGCCACCACGTACTGCACAGGTCAGTCACATCGCCGACTGTGCAGTCGTGCAGGGCAGTCACAGGTCAGTCATCAGTCACCACAGATTGTAAGGGTCAGTCACATCAACGACTGCACACCGCACAGGTCAGTCACATCGCGAACTGTATGTCATACAACCTACAGACTGCACAGTGCATAGACCAGTCACAGGTCTCCCCAGGCCAGATACGGGTCTCCACAGGCCAGTCACAGGTCTCCACAGGTCAGTCACGGGTCTCCCCAGGCCAGACACGGGTCTCCACAAACCAGTCACAGGTCTCTTCAGGTCAGTCACAGATAACCACAGGTCAGTCACATCCCGGAATGTGAGGGTTCAGCTGCTGTCCTGGTGGACTGATGTCAGTGATGTCACGACAAATAACGCAACTGTGTCGTGCTGTGTCGATGATAGCCGGGCAGCTTGGCTGACCCCCTGATCTGTGACAGGTCCAGGAGGTCTCCAGCACGGGCAGCTTGGCTGACCCCCTGCTCTGAGGACAGGTTCCCAGGAGGGCTCCAGCACGGGTCAGCTCGGCTGACCCCCTGCTTTATGACAGGTCCCCGGAGGGCTCCAGCATGGGCAGCTTGGTTGACCCCCTGCTCTGTGACAGGTCCCCGGAAGGCTCCAGCACGGGCAGCTCGGCTGCCCCCTGCTCTGTGACAGGTCGGGGCCTCCAGTACGGGCAGCTCGGCTGACCCCTGCTCTGTGACAGGTCCGGAGGGCTCCAGCACCGGGCAGCTTGGCGCTGACCCCCTGCTCTGTGACAAGGTCCGGAGGGCTCCAGCATGGGCAGCTTACGGCTGACCCTGCTCTGTGACAGGTCCCGGAGGGCTCCGCACGGGCCAGCTTGGTCCTGAGCCCCTGCTCTGTGACAGCGTCCCCGAGCTCCAGCCTCGGCTGACCCCTGCTCTGTGACAGTCCCGGAGGGCTCGCAGCTTGGCTGACCCCCTGCTCTGTGACAGGGTCAGGAAGGCTCCAGCACGGGTCCAGCTCGGGCTGACCCCCTGCTCTGTGACAGGTCCCCTGGAGGGCTCCAGCATGGGCAGCTCGGCTCGAGCCCCTGCTCTGAGGAGGTCCACGGAAGGGCGCTCCGCACGGGCAGCTCGCGCTGACACCCTGCTCTTGTGACAGGTCCCCGGAGGGCTCCAGCTCGGCTTGACCCTGCTCTGTGACCAGGTCCCGGAGGGCTCCCAGCCTCCAGCACGGCGCAGCTTGGCTGACTCCTTGCTCTGTGACAGGCTCCCCAGAGCGCTCCAGCAGGCAAGCTCGGCTGACCCCCGATCTGTGCAGGTCCAGGAGGGCTCCACACGCGGCAGCTCGGCTGTACACCCCTGCTTATCGTCAGGTTCCGGAGGTTCCAGCACGACGGCAGCTTGGCTGACCCCTGCCCTCTGTGACAGGCTTCCCGGATGGGATCAGCACGGGCTAGCTCGGCTCGACCCCTCCCCTGCTCTGTGACACGTCCCGGAGGCTTTCCAGCTCGCTCGACCCCCCGCTCTGTGACAGGTCCCGGAGGCTCCGCAGGCAGCTTCCGCTGACCCCCCGCTGCTCTGTGACAGGTCCCGGAGGCCTCCAGCACGGGCAGCTTGGCTGACCCCCTGATCTGTGACAGGTTCCCGGAAGCGCTCCAGCCCGCGGCGCTCGGCTGACCCCCTGCTCTGTGACAGGTCCCCGGAGGGATCCAGCCTCCAGCCGGGCAGTTGGCTGACCCCCCTGCTCTGTGCAGGTTCCCGGAGCGGCCTCCAAGCACGCGGCCAGCTTGCTGAACCCCTGCTCTCAGTGACAGGTTCCCGAGAAGGCTCCCAGCTCGGCTGACCCCTGGCTCTGTGACCAGGTCCCGGAGGGCTCCAGCACGGGCAGTCGGCTGACCCCTGCTCTGTGACAGGTGCCCCGGAGGCCTCCAGCAACGGGCGCTCGGCTGACCCCCTCTGCTCTGTGCACAGGTCCAGGCGGGCTCCAGACGGGCAGTCGGCTGACCCCCTGCTCTGGTGACAGGTCCCCGGAGGGGTCCAGCTTCGGCTGACCCCCCTGCTCTGTGACAGGCTCCGGAGCCTCCAAGTCCAGCGGGCAGCTCGGCTGACCCCACTGCTCTGTGACAGGTCCCCGGAGGCGCTCCCAGTTGGCTGACCCTGCTCTGTGACAGGTCCGGAGGCCTCCCAGTACGGGCAGCCTCGGGCTGGACCCTGCTCTCGTGACCGGTCCCGGAGGGCTCCCAGCTTGGCTGACCCCCTGCTCTATGACAGGTCCCGGAGGGCTCCAGCACAGGCAGCTCGGCTGACCCCCTGCTCCGTGACAGGTCCCCGGAGGGCTCCAGCTTGGCTGACCCCCTGCTCTGTGACAGTCCCGGAGGCCCCTCCAGTACGGGCAGCTCGGCTGACCCTGCTCCGTGACAGGTCCCGGCAGGGCTCCAGCACGGGCCAGCTTGGCCTGACCCCTGCTCTGTGACCGGTCCAGGAACGGTCCAGCACGGGCAGCCTCGGCCTGACCCCCTGCTCTGATGAAGGTCCCCGGAGGGCTCCAGCTCGGCTGACCCCCTGCTCTGTGACAGGTCCCCGGAGGGCTCCAGCTCGGCTGACCCCCTGTTCTGTGACAGGTCCCCGGAGGGCTCCAGCTCGGCTGACCCCCTGCTCTGTGACAGGTCCCCGGAGGGCTCCAGCACGGGCAGCTCGCGGGAGCCGTCTCCGAACTCGTCCGTACGCCGTCAGTCGACCACAGAAGAGATTCTGATCGCCAAGGTGAGATTCGCCGCGATAGATCATCACCGTGCTATGGCTGGTACTCCAAAGATTGGTAGTTTAATGATAGATCAGTTGGTTGGTGATGTAAATAAGATCATGAATTGATGCAGCCAGAAGCGCACGCAGGATTCCATTTCGGCAGGTCAGAGCCCTTAGAGCGGGCCCCCTTGTATGCGCGCCCCATCCGTTTTTTAAGGAAACTTTGCGGATTTCGATCACTTGCTTTTTAGCGGGAAACCTACAACATAGTTTTTCATGGGTGCCTAAACCCCGAGCCCAGCCCAGCCGAAGCCCTTGAACACCAAGCCCAGACCCAGACCAGACCCATTCAAGTTCATAATATTGAGGCCCTTGCCTGGTCCGGCCCATCCATATATATTAAGCAAATAATTATTTTCACAAAATTTGCCATTATTATTCTAACATATTTACTTGCATGCTATTGTAGAGAGGCTTTCTGCAATTTGTTGTTGTTGTTGTTGTTTGTTTGTTGTTATTTGATCCAGCTCCACTGCGCAGATTTTTAGGTTAAATATAGATTGTGAAACGCTGATTACTGCAGTGATGAAAAAGATAGTTAAAAGCAGGGGGTGTCATCCCGGAATTCCCTATTATTAAGCTGCCGAGCGGCTTAGCATTAGTGATGACGTCACTGGAGCTCTGGTCCGACTCGGCTGTATCCGCACGCGGCTCAGTGGAGTGCGAATATTCTAATCGAAAACCTGGTCGAGGGTACACTCAGGGGCCAGAGGAGCCCTTGGGCTGCTAGATAGCCCCTCATGCCGACATAGGGCACATAGGGCTACATGGACCCCCCCCCCTGAGGCCGACTGAGGGCCTCTTCAGGCCGACAGACGGCCCTGTCGGGTCGATCGGAAGGGCCCTCAAGCTGACCGAGGAACCCTCAGGCCATCAGCGAGCTCTTCATTTTCACATAAGGCTCCCAGACCTACAGAGGGCCCTTCATGCCGACACAAGGCCCCTCAGACCGACAGAGGGTACCTCAGGCTGATCAATGGGCCTCTCATGCCGACCGATGGCCCCTCAGACCGATAGAGGATCCCCTCGGGACGACAGAAGGCACCCTCAAACCAACAGAGGCATATATAAGACGCCATGAAATTGACAGAGGGCCCCCTAAAACCGACAGAGGGCCCCCTCAGACCGACAGAGTGCCCCCTCAGACCGATAGAGGGACCCTCCGTATACCGACAGAGGGATTCTCATGCCGACCGAGAAGCCCCCTTAGGTCGACCGAGTCCCTCACTTAGGCCGACAGAGTGCCCTCTCAGAACGGCAGAGAACCCCCATACGACCCGAGGGGCCCCTTAGGTGACCGAGGGCCTCAGCCGACTGGGGCCCCATCAGACCGTCAGGGGTCCTCATCCCGACCGAGGGCCCCCCTCGGGCCTATTGAGCGCCCCTCAGACCCGACAGAGGTCACTCTTCGGACGACAAGCGGCCCACAGACTGACAAAGGCGCCATCAGATCGACAGAGGGCTCCTTATGACCCGACAGAAGGCCCCTCCTCGACCCGAGGGGCCCCCTTAAGTCACCCGAGTGCCCCCTGGCCGACCTGTAGGGCCCCCTCAGGCCGATGAGGGCCCCCCTTACGGCGACCGAGGGCCCTTCAGACCGGCAAGGAGGCCCCTCATACTTCGACCGAGGGCGCCTCTCACGGTTAACCGACGGGTCCCCTCAAGCCGACCTGAGGGCCATTCAGTCCGGCAGACGACCTCATGTCGACCGAGGGGCCACCTCAGGTCTGCACGGAGCGGCCCACTCAAGCCGATTGAGGGTCCCTTCAGACCGGCAGAGGTCTCCCTCAGGCCAACACGAGGGCCCCAGGAATCCACCGACTGGGCCTTTCAGACCCGAGATGGGCCTCTTCTGAGCCCACGACTGGGGGAATTTTGCAGCACAAATGCCCTCCCTTGCTAGCGCCCCCTACGCTCAGGGGCCTTTCAACCCCCAGAGGGCCCCTTCAAACCAGCCAGGGCTCCTATGCCTGGCTGGGGGGCCAATCTCGACGTGTTCAGAGCCTCAAGGGGCTCGGACGCAACCTATCAGTTCAAAAAAATATTGCCCGCCACCGAAGTCGCGTTGGCGGCGACACAGCGAGTCGGAACCGCGAGCTCCAGTGACGTCAGCTAATGTTAGCTATTGGGCGCGTAAAACCTGGATGATTTATCTACCTCTCTTATACGGCCTTGGTTAAAGTAAACGACTCTGATGTTATTTAAATTGCAAAGGAAGTGTGAAATCGTGCCTGAAGGAAAATAGCTAAAGAGAAATATATTCAACAAGGGGAAGAAATGGTTGTTTATAAGGAGTCTGCGTCCTCGGCTGCGGCGCTGTGAGCTGCTCCCTCAGCCGGCCCTTCTGCAGCGCTCACCCGCCCTGGAGCCTCTCCTACAAAACATGTTGATTTTTAAATGGATGCGGGTTGATCAACTAGCTGGCATGATGGTAAAATTAGGTCGATCGGCAGCTCGCGTCATCTCATCCCATCTTCTCACCCCGATCCGAAATTCAACTCTGACGGGCACCAGCCGTCCTCCGGCGCTCTGCCGCGCAGTTACTCCGGTCCTCGAACGCCTAAAGGCCGGGCAGTTATTCCCATCATCATCACCGTTATCATAATCATCATCATCATCATCATCATCATCATCATCATCATCATCATCATCATCATCATCATCATCATCACAATCACCATCACCATCACCATCACCTATGCACCATCACCATCACATCACCATCAATCAGCCATCACTTCACCAGCACCCAACACCAATCACAATCACATCACCAATCACCATCCCATCACATCACCATCGTCATCGGCCATCGCATCGCCATCGCCATCGTCATCGTCATCGGGTCATCGCCATCGCCATCGCATCGCCATCGGCCATCGCCATCACGCCATCGCCATCGCATCCGCCATCGCCATCGCCATCCACCACTCGGCGCCATCGCCCATCGCATCCGCCACCGCCACCGCCACCGCCACCGCCACCGCCACCGCCACCGCCACCGCCACCGCCACCGCCACCGCCACCGTCATCGTCATCGTCATCGTCATCGTCATCGTCATCGTCATCGTCATCGTCATCGTCATCGTCGTCATCATCATCGATCAATTCATTGCACGGCTGAAGACCGCGCAGTTACACCTGTCATCGCACGTCTGAAGGCCGTGCGGTTACACTTGTCATCGCACGGCTGAAGGCCGCGCGGTTACACCTGTCATCGCACGGCTGAAGGCCGTGCGGTTACACCTGTCATCGCACGGCTGAAGGCCGTGCGGTTACACTTGTCATCGCACGGCTGAAGGCCGTGCGGTTACACCTGTCGGTAGACGTGCCCGTCTGGCCGTGTCCGTGTGGCCCGCGAGGCGCGACCCGTGTACCTGTCCGTCGCTGCGTATACGGCCCGTGTCGTGCCGCCCGTGTCAGCCGTCAGGCTACACCAGTTCAGACGGTATTATGGAAGTCCCTATGCCCGTCGGTCTGTGTCTGTGTGGCCCGTGAGGCGTGACCACTGACCAGTGCACCTGTCCGTCGTTGCGCAAACGGCGTGGTCCGCGCCGCCCGTGTGCTTTTCGCGTCGTCCGGGCGGCAAAACGCGGTGGTAAGGAGCTGCGTCACGTCCGGCACGGAGCCACATCTGGCGGCCAGCGGCGTCCGGGCAGGTGCACGAGATGTGTCCATCGGGATCCGGACAGGACACGAGACGTGTCCCGCGGGATCCAGACAGGACACTGGGCGCACAGAGCAACACGCTCTGGCTGTGAGGGCTTTAGCAGCCCCTACACTATTAACGAGAAATAATATCACGCACCCGTGTATTGCTGTGGCTTTTGACTTATCAAACATTGTTTCGGTCAACATTGTCATAGTGGCTCAGACTTTGGATCGGACATGATTTGGGATTTTTAAATCTTTCACCACTGCTACCCAGCCAACAATTAACTTGGGCACTGATCGGGTACAATGGGATTAAACCATTGTCGCCCGATCAGTGCCCAAGTTAATTGTTGGCTGGTTAAGTACTTACCATGATTTATTGTTCTCATATAATTGCCAAAATGTATTGGTTAAGTGTCCTATATCATTTATTAGCATATTTACCTGGTTAAACATCTGGCTGTCAAGTGAAAAAAAAAACGGTTAGCGACATGACTCAAAAATTGCCATACCCATATACCCACCCACCCAGTACCAATGTAAAGTCGAAAAATGCATACCCAAGGTAGGCAATCGGAAGAATTGAGTGGGCACCCATGGGTGCACCCGATCCATGAAAAACACTGCCCCACAACATGGAATCCGATACATGATAGTTGTCTTGTCAATCAAGAGCTCCGCCACGTTCCAAAAATTGGGGAGGAAAGAGGCATTATGAAGTCGATTCTTTCTATCCAACGCCCATAGGCGTGATGTTAAAAGTCCAAAAAGTTTGGGGGACACGTCCACCCCGTGGCGGAACCCCTGATGTCAATGTCGTGTACGGTGACTGCGCCACGGTTCGTTAGATAGGGGTCGGAGGGCTCGAACTACGGGATATACACTATTCAAAAGCTGAGCTCACGCTGAATCCAGCGATCCAAATTTTTGAAAATCTGTCGAGGGCCTTTTTTCAAATCGACATTTTGTCCGAAATCGCGCCCTTTTTGTTTGGCCGTATGTATGACTCGCGTATGTATGACTCAAATACAGGCTAGTGACATGTCTACCGATTCGTCATGCTCTGCATGTCAAGGTCGTGATGTACACAAAATGTTTTGCACGTCAAGGCTGTGATGTCGTGATGTACTGCAAATGCCCTTAAAATGTTGTTTTAGCAAAAAATGAAGCATTCAGATTTGTGTTGTTGAAATATTACCTTCTTTCCTATCACGAGATAAATAGTGGACCCTTGATAGGAAACCCACAAATTGACCATTTTTGACGGGGAATTGGTAAAGGCATAACATTTTTTTAATGTGACGTCATAAAAAAGTAAGAACTTCGAAAATCGGAGAATATCAAAATGTTGCAAAGTTTACTGCGGTCACAACGGTATGCGTATATGATGCATTATAATCAGTAGTTTTGGAGCTACAGGCCTCCAAAGATTTCCCTGCAACGTGACCTCGTTTAAATGCCCGAGGCTTTATCTCGAGAACCGTTGACTTTAATGATCTGGCGATGCCACCATTGACTTCAGGGCTCAAAAGAATCTATTGACAAAATGTCGTCAAAATAAAAATTGTGGCGGCGTGAGCTTGGCAAATTGTGGTCGATCTGTCGTGGAATGTCGTGAGTGTTTGATGTTCAAACATCAAACACAGGGCCGGTGAAGCGTGCGATACAGATTACAGTTCGCCGTAAACTACGCGCTCGAGTATCTTTTCCGAAGAGAGGAAGCAGGGACACTGACCGGTAATTTGATGGGTATTTAATGTTTATCACCCTTTTTGAAGATTGGAATGATGTTCGCCTGCTTCCACCTCTCCGGAAAAACAAAACAAGCGTTGTCTCGTGAGCAGGAAGCAGCAGTCGACAAACCTCGTCAGGATCCTGCTGCCCTCCCCTCCCCTTCCCTCACCGTGCACCGGATCACGTAGCATCGGACCGCCTGATCCGCAGGGCTTCCGCCGCCAGTCCACCACCGAAGACATCATCCGCTGCCGCAACTTCCGCCGCCAGTCCACCCTGCTGGACGAGCCGACCCGGTGCCGCGGCCGACGCGACTCGGCCACACAGATCCTGGACGGAACGGTGGCCACGATGAGCGTCGAGTCGGCCGGGGTCGTCTACGACACGTCCACGCAGACAGGTGAGGCTGTGGGGGGCAGCTGACCTACGGCTGCCAATCTAGAGATTTTACGTCAGATCTGAAGGGTTTTCGTCAGTTTCCAGAGGTGAATCTAGAGGTTTTGAGTGAATTTCCCGAGGATCCTAGAGGTCTTCAGCAAAAAACTAGAGGTTCTAGAGCAGGGGCCGGCAACCTTTTTAGGGCGCGAGCCGGATGAGAGATCTGGAAGCAGTTGGCGGGCCGGGCCCGGGGGATAAATCGATACAATTGACGGCAATGACGTGTCGCATTTGGAAAATATGACAGCGTAATTAATGCATTTCAAAAGTTATCTTAAAGGATTATAGCACCTTGGGAAAAGTATGTAGAATGATGGAGAAGAATGCCCTGATTACGGTCCTGGCATTAATTTTTGCGAAAAAAGTCAGAATTGTTGTAATTTTGAAAAATAGTAATATGTTTACATGTTGACGTCACACCAATCTTGCGTCACCAAAGCGAGTTGTGACGTTTCACAAGTAGGCATCGAACGGCAAACTTTGCGCCCGCCAGTGACAGCTGCTTTGCCGGCAACCCGCACGATGGGTGCTTCGGTTACGTGAAAAACGCGACTGGCTGGGTCGACCGGCGCTGGTTCGCGAGCCGAGGTAGAGGACGTGGGGCACGGCATACGTTGGAACCATAGAGTGTGCCGGAGGCGCAGCTGACCGACCGTCGGTGGGCGTCGGGGCGGACGCAACACTCAACTGAAATTACTGGGCGGACGGTTCAAAAAGCGAAGTTGCGGGGGTGGCAAATCACAGTGATAACTACTGATGGACGTATGCGAAACGTCACGGGATTTTGTGACGTTGAAAATTATGACCACATGACCAACGTTTTTGCGGTTGGAACTCAGGCAACTAGGTCCGCTGGAGGAGTCTGCAAGAGAACAATGGAAAAATTTTCGGATTTGGGGGTTTCAGCACACCCGACAATCTGGCATATCTCAGTTTAAAACAACTAATGTTTAAAGGTGCTATATTCCCTTTAACAGCTTTGAGACTGTTTTGCCGTACCTTATGGCACTGGTGCAATATGTATACCTTTCTTAGACAGACAAATTGCGCCAGCAGGCAAAAATCTATCTTAAAAAAGGAATGAAAAGCACGTCTCAACTTCATTAGCCGCACCAGTGTGCCCCAACAATATTTTGACTTCCGAGGATTAAATTTGTGCCAGCAGGCAAAAGTGAGAATAAAAACATCACGAATGCACACATGCTTTTTGTTAAATCTATTTTCGATTTCTGACGGGACCACGGGCCGGAATACAATGCAAGTTGCCGATACCAGCCACGGGCCGGACGTCAGCCGGTCGCGGGCCGGATCTGGCCCGCGGGCCGGAGGTTGCCGACTCCTGTTCTAGAGGTTTTAGGGAGGACACGATGCATGAATGTATCGTGCCCTCAGGCACCGGCGCGTTGTTGCGGATGTTTTGCCCAAGGCTCTATAACAAGGTAGGCCATTCCGGCCAAACAACAGGGTATCAAGCCCTGATTGGTCGTGACGTCACGTGACGTCATGTGACGTCAGGTGATCACAGGTTCTGGTAGCCGGCATGGCCAGCGTGTTAAATCTCATTGGTATCACCCCCTTTAACTCGAAAACTAAAAAAAATAGCGAGACGCAGAACACAGCTTTCGAAAGCTCTCTACAAGGCCATTCGAAGTTGTGTTGACATTTTTGGGATCAGGTCAATATTGAGGTTACCAAAGGTCACGTATTCCAAGTAAAAGACTGCTATAGAAGCTCCCAAATATCTCGGGAACTATGGGACCAACTAACAAAGAGAAAAGAGCAGTCGAAAGCTCATGAAAATTCCAATCGGTATATAATTATAGAATTTAAGCTCAGGTTCATAGTTTAGATTCCAGAGGTCACCAAAGGTCAGGAGGTCATTTTTTCTAAAACGTTTGTCACAAATAAGTGTTTAATGATTAGACATATAGTAGTAATTTTTTGGGAGGTGTAATTGCCCATTTTGACCAACGGTAGATACTAGGGGTGTCGGTTCCTATTCAATTGGGGCTTCACCCCCCCCCCCTCACACACACACACACACACTGGCGGATCCAGGGTGGGGGCCGCCGGGGTCACGGCCTCCCCGCAGGCGCCCAGGTCGTGGGGCCGGGCCGTGTTTTGGCCTCCCCCGAACCTCCCCGGTTTAGGGAGGCCAAAGGCACGGCTCGGCCCCGCGACTCAAGTGCTTTGGGGGTTGGCCGCGTCCTCGGCGGCCCCAACCCTGACCGCCAGTGCCCCCTCCCTCCCCACTTGGAGGGCGAAGTGGATCAAATCTGGCTGGCTGCGGAGCTGTTGGCTGAACGCTGGCCGCCGCTGCCCGGCCGCCTGAGCGCGACCCTGTGCTGTGCTGCTGCTGGCTAGCGACAGGACAAAGCTGGGCTGACGTGTTAGACGAGCTTTCCTTGAGGGCGGCCGGAACTCGCCGAGCTGGCGCCGCCAGTCTCCGGCGCCTCCCAGGCGCACGCTCGCCGACCGCTGGCGCGCGCCGTGCGCGGGCCTGGCACTCCACAGCCTGCTGGTTGCGTCAGCACGTGCAAAATACGATTTCTCCCTCCGATTTTGATCCACTTCACCCTCTAAGTGGGGGGAGGGGCACTGGCGGGATTGTCATAAAAATCTTTTTAATAATTAGACATATAGTAGTAATTTTTGGGGAGATAAATTGCCCATTTTGCCCAACTGTAGATCGTGTAGGTCCTATTTAATTGGGGCTATCAAGCCCCCCCCCCCACAACCCCACACACACACACTGGGTCGGATCCAGGGTGACACGTGGGCGCCCTACTCAAGGCCTTGAGTCGCGACTGGCGCGGTGTCACGAGCCGTGCTTTGACCTTCTCCCTCGAAACCGGGTGAAGGTTTCTGGGGTGATGGCTCAAATATAACCATCGGCCCAGCCCCGGACGACACCGGGCGCCTGATGCGGGAAGGCCGCACTTAGGCCAAAAAAGGTGGACCTCGGGTCCCGGCGCAGCGCCACCCATGGATTCCGCCAGAGTCTGATGTGTTGGTCGTTGTGTGGGGGGGGACGCTGAAGCCCGAATGGAATAGGGAGGGGATCCTACACTACACCATCTACAGTTGGCGCAGGCAAATTGAACAACTCTGGCAAGGTATACGCTCCTACACAACCAATTGTACTACTATAAAATATGATAAGGTGGAAGTGCTGGTCTAATCATTAATAAAATGTTATTTATGATCAAGACGTATTATTTTAGAAGGAAAATGAACCTCCTCGAAACCTTTTCGGTCCGACCTCTAAGGAAGTCGGTTGGAGAGGCACTATATGACCTGATGGCTAACTTATTCGGATTAATGAACATGTCAGTATGTGGAATCTTATTCGGCATAGCTTTCGTTGACTTTTTCCCTCTGTTATTGTTAGAGAAGGTTTCAATAAGTTCCCGGATTAAATATAATTTTGAGGACATATTCTATAGGCAAGTTGATAATTTCACTTGAGTAATACGATGACTCCTTTTTTGATTGGCACCCCTCCATGACGTAGTTGAATCCGTACAGAAGTTCTTGACCATAGAAGAGACCACATGAAAACCAGAATTGTCCAAGCAACGAAAACATATCAAAAATGGCACACCCTCTCTCAAATAGAGGAGCTCATTATCAAAGCTTGAAATGTTTCTGCGTCTCGCTCAGCCTTTTTAGTTTTACGAAGTTTAGAGGTGGGTGATTACCAGCGAGATTTAAACACGCGACCATGCCGGCTACCAGAACCTGTTTGATCACCTGACGGTCCACATTGACGTCACGTTGATCGTCACGACCAATCAAGAGGCTGGTATTTGCTGGGACCCTCTTTGGTTATGCTTGAAGAGGTGCCTGAGAGTGAGCCCCCTGGTTTTTTCCTGTGTATGTTCCATGTTCGTGTTAGACCTCCGATAAAGCCGCAGATTTACACTTATACATGTGGCATGCGCGATCCTGTACAAGTTGAGGAATACACTGGCTAGCTGACACAGACACCACTCTCGAAAATAGGGCAGGTAGGAAGTTCAGCCTCTCTCTCTCGTTTTCTCTGAGCGTTTGTCTTAACCCTACGCCCCAATGTGTTGAAAACCACTGCGGTGAACACTTCCTGCCGGTTTATTCGAGATAACGAAAAAACGGCGGCGCGTGGAGTGCATTATTATTTTTCCGTGATTTCTTTTTACCGCCACACAATTTGATATAAACTAATATACATTAATCACTATATACGACATATTTTTTTTGAAAATTTAAGAGTTATACAGATGTCAAGACCTAGTGTCAGTGTCACCAGGTTCAGGGGTCAAGAGTGTCAATGTCAAAAGAATTGTGGAATCGTGGCCCATGACCGTCCACAGTTCTAATGATCGAATATCAAAACTGTGTTAGGATTGTCATTAGTATCACCAGTATTTTACCCATGACCTTCGAACTCTCGCGATCTCTTTGGATATCCGCCGTAGAGAAAACTCCTGTAGATGGGTCGGTCAATTTTGTGACCTCCCCATTATAAGTCAATGGAGAAATATTAAAATGCTTTCTTTTTTGAGGATATCAGTCCATTTCCTTCTGGCTAATGTTATCATAGAATATTATGTATGACCCAAGTGCAGGTTTTGCTCAGTGACCCATACGGGGTCATCTGAGGTCATCCGAGGTCACCAACACCTTTTCGTCAATTACTCTGGATATAACGCAGAAAGAAAAGTGAAACTTAAGCCAATGTGTTTATCTCGTCAAGACACGTCTCCTATTATGCAACATGACCTACTTGGGTCACCACTTGACCTTGACCTGAGGTATTTTTTAAGTTGACCTAACATGGTACAAAATAATAATTGTCAAAGCGCCTTGACGAGACAAATACGATGGCGTGAACAGTATCGCGTTATCTTGATTAGGTAAGAAGTTATTTGCGAAAACCATTTGTTTGCCAAAAAAACAACGTTTTTGACTTTTTTACCTCTAAAGACTAAACCATTTACCTGACGTCAAATTTGAGGTAACTATGTCGATTGCAAATTTTAATGGCTGTCGATTGCCTTTTTTACGTTTGTTTCTAGGCAACATAGTTCCCGAGATATTTCGAGCTACTGGAGCGATGTCCTAAAACTGGAAAATTTGACCTTCGATGACCTCTGGTGACCTGAATTTTGACGTGAGCGAAAAATGAAATAGCTTCCGAATGATTTTGATGACGATTCGAACATTTTTTTGTCAACGTGCCATAGGAGCCGAGTTGGAAGGGGGGGAGGGGCTTCCCAAACATCCACCCACGCAGGTGTGCGGAAAATGCTCGGAGGGCCCGAGTGGTTGCGCGGGTTTAATAGTACAAGTTCCGCTATGCACGGATTATTCTACTCAGCAAGAACTCATGCGCGCCCGCAATGTCCCGGTTTTCTGAAACGTTACTCAGAGACCAGGCTAAACTAGTGCTTTCAAGCTCGGACGGGGGGGATTTTAAACGACAGTCTACGAAGTACTCAGCCTGAAATCGGGCCTCACTTCAGAATTCTGCCCAATTTGAACTAGTCACTTTTGGTTGTACCTATTTGAGCAACTAACTTGTCCACTGCATGTATTTTGAGACTTGATTTGACTGACAATAGATTCGGATATGAAACTGCTATCTCTTATTTTTGAATTTTATGAGAAAAAAAATCACAAATTCGTTTTTGTCATATTTTCAGAAATTGTCAGATGTTAGAAAATGAATATATAGCAATATATCATAGAAAAAAGTCACATGACGACATTGGGACGAAACTTGACGAGATTTGGCGTGTACGATATTTGAAGTTGATAGACACCATTACTACTGACATTATGACCTTCCAAAGACCAAAATCGAACACTTTTCATGGCATTACCGTGTATATAAAATGCATTTCTGTTTTTTATTTATACTTTGAGTTATTTGAAACTAATATTGTTCTAAGTTAATATGTCACGCTCTATGCCGCAGCCCGCAACAAATAACCCATAAACATGTATTACAATTACTTTTCCTGCATGCCGGGGTATGCTTTAAGTATAGCACGATCCGGGCAGGAAAACGTCGGGCCAGAAATTGTTCAACCCGATTGGGGTTGGGGACAGCCATTATATTTTTGTGCTTAAAAGATGCAGCGTATTTTTCTCGATTTTTCGGTAA
>VOPJ01008773.1:20613-143836 GCA_014673585.1 Semibalanus balanoides | reverse complement strand
TTTTCAGTACCCTCGTGACATCAAATCTTAACCTATTTGCTACATCTGCTGAAACATCATTAGACCTAGATACTTTTTCAACTGTTGTTATAAACTCGGCCGTGGGAATACTATACTATCCACCAACATTCGGTCAATGATTTGTCTCTGAACGGCAGCTCTTCCGTTCTGCCGCTACACACCAGCACAGCCTCCCGTCTCCCCCGCCGCTCTGCTACCGTGACCAGCCGCCGCCGGCCTGTTACCGTGACCAGCCGCCGCCGGCCTGTTACCGTGACCAGCCGCAGCAGCCGCCGGCCTGTTACCGTGACCAGCCGCCGGCCTTTACCGTGACAGCCGCAGCCGCGCCAGGCCAGGCCTCCCCTCCCCCTTGTTACCCGTGACCAGTCGCAGCAGCCCCCCACCGGCCTGTGACCGTGACCAGCCGCAGCAGCCGCCGCCTTTACCGACCAGCCGCCGGCCTGTTACCGTGGACCAGCCGCGCCTGTTACCTGACCAGCCGCCGGGCCTGTTACCTGACAGCCGACCGGGCCTGTTAACCGGACCAGCCGCAGGGCAGCCGCCTGTTACCGTGACCATCCGCCGGCCTGTTACCGTGACCAGCCGCAGGCAGCCGCCGGCCTGTTACCGTGACCAGCGCCGGCCTGTTACCGTGACCCAGCGCCGGCCTGTTACCTGACCAGCCGCAGCCGCCGCCGCCTGTCTACCGTGACCAGCCGCCACACCGCCGGCCTGTAACCGTGACCAGCCGCCGGCCTGTTACCGTGACCAGCCGCCGGCCTGTTACCGTGACCAGCCGCAGCAGCCGCCGGCCTGTGATAATGTGTGTGCCTGGCTGCCGGCTCCGGAGCCACTGGGATAAACATCCGGATGTCATCAGCTGGGCGGTGACGTCAGACGACCCTGTGACGGGATGTGACGGGATGTGACGGGATGTGATGTGATGCTGTGTGATGCTGTGTCAGGCAGCTGGCTCCCGGGAGGCGCGGGGACTCCCGGGAGTCGCGGCGGGGACTCCCGGACATAAACTGAGAGCGGAAAATCCCAGCAGGGGGGGGAGGAATTCCAGGTCACGGCTGGCCTGTCTTGTGTCGGAGACAGAGAGATGGGGGAACTCGGCTGTTACATTATACAGAACAGCGCATGCTCGGCAGCTTACGGCATGCGTCACAGCATCAGCACCAACGATCCTCTTTGATTCTAGTATGGCCGACGATGGATTGTTTTGGTATTTGGTTTTGTTATGAGTGTAGCTGCCGGTCAATTTTGATATCGTGGCCTTGGATATTGATTCATGGTCGGTCGTCGGTCGGGTTAGCTGACACACGTGTCAGACTAGCTATGACAAACCCAGGGAGGCTATGGCTAGTGATGATTTAAACCGAAGTAACCAATATCATACAATGTGAAGAAAGTAGGACCAACAAGGTTTAACCCTCGCCAGTATTGGGCAAGATCACTGCGTGACCGTGTAGGGTGTGTGTGTGGGGGGGGGGGTACGAGCTCCTGGCTTTTTGCCCCTAATTGAGCTAGAGCTTCGATTGAGAAACGAGCGTGCTGCTTGTGACGAAACGAAATCATTGACACCCGATTTTAGGGTCCTGGGTCATTAGATGGCCTCTGAGGTTATGTCAATGACCCGGATGTCAGCAAATCGTAAATGTGTAAAAATTGAACACTAATCGAGCTAAAATCGTGAATGAACATCTTATTATGCGTAATGGGTGCCAAATTGAAGTCGGCGTCACAAAATGTTCCAGAAACTGCCAATTTCCAAAAAGGTCATGTCAGGTCATCTGAGGTCAGTGATCTGTGGAAGCGCATGACCCCAGTGAAACATATAATTATGTAAATGGACCCCACATTTTAAATCAGCGTCACAAATTGTCTTAGAAACTGCCAGAAGCCGAAACAAGTCATTGGAGGTCAGTGACCTCGATTGACCTCTGAAAAGGTTAATCTAGGTCATAATCTCAGTGGAAATCACAACTGTCACCTGGAAACACCTGTGCACATGCGATTGAACAACAAACACTCAGAGACTGCACAAGTTGCAAGGATTGATATTACGGGACGCCATCCGCGCCTGATATGACCTTGAGAAACATATCAAAGGTCACATGTCATCAGGGCAGAAGTTCGAAATTTCCAGAGTATGTGTGAAATGTTCAAAAGTAGGGTACTGAAAATTCCATTGTAATCGGACGTCGTTTGTTAAATACGTGAGCTATTCTCGAAAAACCGAGAGGGTTGCATCCACCCCGCCCCCTTACACTGGCGAGGGTTAGTGAGCCTTCAACCAACACTTGACACATCAAGTATATCAAAGATAAGTACAGATGACCTTCATGTAACCCCAAGCTGTGCTATTGAAGTATTGTAATCATACGACTGCACTTCTACTCATTTTTTACGTAGTTTTATACTAGTGCTAACTCGTCCGCTCCGCTAGACGACCTATGTATACAGGTCAAATGGGGGTTTTTACCCATGGCCACCCGTCGTTGGGAGGTCAGACTGGAACTCTGTGACTTTCTCTGGACCGTGCCTGTTGGAGGTCAGACTGGAACCCTGTGGCTCTCTCTCTGAACCGTGCCTGTTGGAGGTCACACTGGAACCCTATGACTCTATCTGGACCGTGCCTGTTGGGAGGTCAGACTGGAACCCTGTGGCTCTTTCTGGACCGTGCCTGTCGCGAGATCAGACTGGATCCCAGGGGCTCTCTGGACCGTGCCTGTCGCGAGGTCAGACTGGAACCCTGGGGCTCTCTGGACCGTGCCTGTCGCGAGGTCAGACTGGAACCCTGTGGCTCTATCTGGACCGTGCCTATTGCGAGGTTAGACCTACCCGTCACGGCTCTGGTAGCGGCTGAGTCAGCGGTAATTCTGCCGCCGCGGGCGCCGTCCGACCATAATCTCCCTCCAAGTAGCGCGCGTTGGATGGTGACGGGGGCAGAGGCTGAGCTGCGTCACTACCGTCACACTATAAACAAGGCACGGCGGCCGGCCGGCCACCAGTACTGGCCTGAGCGCCGCGCAGCACGTGTCGCTCCGTACCTCAGTGTACCCCAGTGTACCTCTCCGTACCGTGCTGTACTGCACCATACCGCCACGCACCGCTCCGAACTACTCAGGACCGTCACGTACCATCGAGTACCGCCACCGACGCCACAAGTGACTATACCATGCGACTGAGGCTCACTCATGCTCCAGCCGTCCTCCTGCTGGTGACGATGACGGCAGTCACCAGCGCCTCTCCAGCAGCGCGTATACCACCCAGGAGGTCAGCGCGACCCACGTCGTCCTCCGCTATCATCTTCCCCGGTGATCGGCGGCGGGCCAACCCGACGCCCCCGGTCGGCTGTGTGGACTATGCCGGGAGGCAGGGCCGCTGCGTCTCGTTCAGCATGTGCCCCGGCCTGCGGAGGCTGCTGACTACCGAAGGGCCGACGGAGCGGACGTGCGCCGGCCGCTGCGGCGTCTGGCGCGGCGGCCTGCTGGTCTGCTGTTACCGCGCTGATCCGCTCACAACGCCGCCCACAACAACGCCACCCACAACACCGACCACAACACCGCCCACAACACCGCCCACAACGCCGCCCACAACGCCGCGGCCCTCGCCCGAGCAGCACCCGAACCTGGCGATCCTGGAGCGTGGCGAGGCCTGCGGCCTCAGCTTCAGTCCAACATCTTCGGTGGCAGGCGGACGGAGTTGGGTGAGTTCCCGTGGCTGGCTGCGCTGGACTACACCCACCCGAGTCAGCCGGAGCCGGGGGTCAACTGCGGCGGCACGCTGATCGGGCTGCAGTACGTCCTGACCGCTGCGCACTGCGTCACCAACCTGCCGGACGGGTTTCAGCTCCACTCGGTGCGGCTGGGGGAGCACGACCTGGGTGGACGGACTGATGAGCCGGACTGTAACCAAGATCGGTCCATCTGCCTGCCGCCGGCGCAGCTGTTCAACGTCTCGGAGACGATCATCCACCCGCGGTACAACGACCCCGTCCGCGACCAGAACGACATCGCCCTCCTGCGGCTCGACCGGCCAGCCATCAAGAACGAGGGCGTCATGAAGCTGTGCCTGCCGCTGGGCGCCATGCGGCTTGCCGACCAGACCGGCGCGCGGGCCACCATCACTGGCTTCGGGCTGACCGAGGAGAAAAGCGCCAGTGAAGTGCAGCTCGCAGTCCGTGTTCCAGTCCTGCCGCAGGAGAACTGCTCGCGAGAGATCGGGTCGCGAGGTCGCACTATCGGACCCGGCCAGCTGTGCGCCGGAGGTGAGGTCGGCAAGGACTCGTGCGTCGGTGACTCGGGTGGACCGCTGTTCGTGGCGGGGAGGTTTGGTCCGCCGTACAGCATCATCGGGGTGACCTCGTTCGGCTCCCTGATCTGCGGCACGGGAGGTGTTCCTGGGGTGTACACGAGAGTCACGGAGTACCTCGATTGGATCTTGGATAATGTGCACGAGTGACGGACGCAGGGGGAAATACAGGAACCGTGGGATAATGCGCGAGTGAAGGATGCGGGAAGCGGATGGAGCCTTGATGATGTGAAGAAGAGACAGGCGCAGGGAAGGGGTAGCGGAAGTGCGGCGGTCCCAGTCTGTCGAGTGAACGTATGGCCTATGGTCAACAGGTGTTGTTGTTCTCCAGATCCTTGTCGACCTTAGACTCTAACCACGCTACAGTGGTGAACTTTGGCCTGTACTTTCGTCCTCGTACATCGGTGTCTTGGCTCCACAGCAGTTCTCGTCAGATGCGCGCTCCTCTTACAAACACGAGAGCTTTTTTCCTTTTTCCCTTTTCCCTATGTGTGTTTTTTTAAAGAATATTGTTGTTTTGCATAGGGTTAAAAATCCTTCGGTTTCTAACGAGCAGCCATTAGAGGCTGTCAGCTGGGATTTCTCGACAGTGATTGCTCCGCTTCGCTGTGTTTAGGGTAACCAGTTGGGCTTCCCGAGTCCCGATGTGCTATGTTTATGGCATTGCGCAGTCTGTGCCCTCTGGTGCTGACTCTGTCGGTCGGCGTGACCTTCGGATCTGTCCAGCTGGGTCCGCCAGAACTGCGCAAATCATCTGAGCCACTGGGCTGGAAGGTGTGTTGATGCATCAGACCAGTCACGGAATGATGCAATGTCGGATTCGTCTAAGTTTGACTTGCGACGTTTTTGTTTGTTCCGATACGCCCATTGCCCACCGTTTTTAGCTCTGCGTTTAAGAAGATGGTTCTACGATGTGTCTGCAGTTTTGCTGATTTGTCGTGTGTGAAGTTTAGGTTAAATAATTACACAAAGAGACAAATGACTCAAAATATTTTGCTGATTTTGGTATGTTCTTAGTCATAGTGCCTGATGGTGCTGCTATCATATCTCCCTGCACGCTCCTCTTCAGCACCGAAATATTGTAATTGCATTACCTGGTTATAGGCGGTTATTTCATAAACCCAGGTTACCTGATCTGTTCGACGACCAAGTGGTCCCTTGAGTCGCGTTCCGTGTCACAAAAGCTGCTTTTTACGACAGTATACTTCCCCATACCAGCGGAGCCGGTACATACATGTAATGCTGACGATAGTCGATGGCTCAACATTGGATAGTTGACATTTCACCGTACAGCACCGGACCTGGCCGCGTGCCCCCGCCTGTGCGTCCTTCCCGACAGGGGTCGGCTGACCCTCTGCTGCTGTGATGACAGCATCAGACCTCCGGCTACCCCCTGTCCCCGCCCGCGTCATCCAGGTGCCGGCTGGCCCTCCGCTGCTGTGATGACAGCATCAGATCTCCGGCTACCCCCTGTCCCCGCCCGCGTCATCCAGGTGCCGGCTGGCCCTCCGCTGCTGAGATGACAGCATCAGACCTCCGGCTACCCCCTGTCCCCGCCCGCGTCCTCCCAGGGGCCGGCTGATCCTCCGCTGCTGAGATGACAGCATCAGACCTCCGGCTACCCCCTGTCCCCGCCCGCGTCCTCCCAGGTGCCGGTCTGGGACCCTCGCTGCTGAGATGAAGCATTCAGACCTCACGGCTACCCCTCGTCCGCCGCCCGCGGTACCTCCCAGGTGCCGGCTGACCCTCCGCTTGCTGAGATGACAGCATCAGACTCCGGCTACACCCGTTCCCCGCGCACGGCGTCCTCCCTCAGGGGTCCGCGGTTGACCCTGCCGCTGCTGTTGTATGACAGCATCAGACCTCCGGCTACACCCTGTCCCCGCCCGCGTCCTCCCGGGTGACCGGCTGACCCTCCTCGCTGTGAGATGAAGCATCAGACCTCCGATGACTACCCCCTGATCCCCGCCGCCTCGCGTCCTCCCAGGTGCCGGCTGACCCTCCCGCTGCTGAGATGACAGCATCAGACCTCCGGCTACCCCCTGTAAAACCCCGCCCGCGTCCTCCCAGGTGCCGGCTGGACCCTCCGCTGCTGTGATGACAGCATTCAGACCTCCGGCTACCCCCTGTCCCCGCCGCGTCCTCCCAGGTGCCGGCTGCCCTCCGCCTGCTGCAGATGAAGCATCAGACCCCGGCTACCCCCTGTCCCCCCGCGTCCTCCCAGGTGCCGGCTGGCCCTCCGCTGCTGAGATGACAGCATCAGACCTCCGGCTACCCCCTGTCCCCGCCCGCGTCCTCCCAGGTGCCGGCTGACCCTCCGCTGCTGAGATGACAGCATCAGACCTCCGGCTACCCCCTGTCCCCGCCCGCGTCCTCCCAGGTGCCGGCTGGCCCTCCGCTGCTGAGATGACAGCATCAGACCTCAGACCTCCGGCTACCCCCTGTCCCCACCCGCGTCCTCCCAGGGGCCGGCTGGCCCTCCGACGCTGAGATGGCCGTACTGCACCACTGATAGCCAGTCAGTGCTCTGGGAGGCAGTCAGCTGATGGTCACGTGGGTTCTGCAGCCGGCTCGGTGGCGCTCAGTCTGATGATGTAATACTGCCTCTGGGCGCCTGGGGTCGTATCAGCCTCTGCCAGGGCCGTGACACAGATTGGCATCGTGCATTGAGCGGCATTGTGCGCGTACAGACCGTGAGCCTGCATCGGTACCTAACTACCTACCCAATGGAGCCTAGTTTTGCTCTCAGGGGACGGGAGGGGGGGTCGGTACCGTGCAGTTCGTCGCACCACGAAATTAACATTTGTTTGTGGTTTAATTGAACTTATAATTCGAGATTTGATTGTCAACATTTTGCCAGCTCGTATTTATCATTACAAATTGCATCACAAGTTACATATGCCATAGTGAAAGTTCAGGTGCTCGCTTTACGGAACACTACATTTTTTCCTTCGATTGGAAGTAAAGGCATATAAGAGCCAGCATACATTGGACTGGACATGCTATTTTGTATTGTTCTCTTACTTCGTAGCTTCAAGCACATTCGGTCAAAGTTCCTCATATTTCTGTTTTCTAATAAATTGCAATATTCCAGCGTGAACTGAACGTGCCCGGGACTCAGCTTGAGGCTTTTTAGGTTTTCAAGTGCTTCCAGTTATGTAAGATTTTAGTCGTAGTTTTTCGTTATCTTTACTCAGGTTTAGAAGTTAGTTGTATATTTTTGAAGTTTTCAAGAGTATATTGAGATGTATGTTAAGATTATATTAAGTTTTTGCATCTTGATATAGGTAGGTACTCTTGAAAACTTCGACAAATATACAACTAGCTTCCAGTTATCCTGGGGGGGAGGCATGTGGGCGCCATGTGACCTTTGCTGTCGGAGCGCCCTAAAACACCAATCATCAGTATCAGTTATCTTTCGATCACATCTAGGGTCAAAGATAGACTAAAGATACCTAGATTCGACACATCTGTGTTCATTCTCTCCGTCCATAACGCACTTTCAAATGCAAATTATATCCTGTTGCGGCGCCCAATCATCATCATTATATCCACCTTCGTCCCTGTCCACGTTCGGTCGGCAATTCAAACGTGGCTGAGAATCCAGTCCACATACGCTGCTACACGTGTGTAAATCCCTGGGAACCCTTCCTCGGCACACTTGTAGCCGGTCGACACAACACCAACGACGACCCTGCTGCCGTCTTCTCGGGTCACCACCAGGGGGCCGCCGGAGTCGCCTTTACAAGCGTCCCGGCCCGGCCCGGCCGCACACAACTTCGTGCCGCCGAACCCGCCCGGGAACATTCCCTCGAAGCTGTCCAGGGAGCGGTAGGTGGCTTCGCAGTGCGCTGGGTTCCTGACGGTCACCTCTGCCTCGAGCAGCTCCTTCGAGGCGTCGCCTCCGTGCCCTTGCCTCCCCCAGCCGGCCACCGTCGCCAGCTGACCCACGAAGCTCTCGTTCTGCGCAGGCAGACAGGCGGGCGTCACGTGGCGGCTGAGCACGGCCGGCTTGTCGAGTCGGAGCAGCGCCAGATCGGCGTGCTTGGCGAACACGCGGTAGCCAGGATGGTTGGTGATGCGTGCCGCGCGTCGGAGAGGCGCCAGGCGGCGCGGACCGTCACCCAGTCGCAGCAGCAGCCGCCGCCGCTGGTCCGGCTGCAGTTTGGTGCAGTGCGCCGCCGTCAGAACCACGCTGGGCGTGATGAGAATTCCTCCGCAGAACCACATGACGTCATCGCTCCGCCCCCGCCCCCGTCCTCGCCCACGCAGCCCCTGCCGCATCCGCCCGCGCGCTTGCTCCAGGCCCAGCTGGACGATCCATCGCCAGTTTCCGACTGCTGGTGGCCTGCCGCCGGCGATCCGAGGCAGGGGCAGCGTCGCAGAGGCCGGCCGGCCGCACTCCCCGGAGAGTAGCTTGGCCTGCGCCAGCGGCAGATCCGTGAGCGCCACGTGCTCCTTCAGACAGCAGGTTTCTGATCCGGCGCTGCAGTAGTACCGCGTCGGCTGCGGACGGCGGCAGCGGCGCAGGGGCTTACACAGGCCCAGAGTCCCGCCGGCCAGTACGCAGAAACGCTCGAACTGGGGGGCTGACGAGTCCGAGTCGTTCTGTGAAAAGGCTGCTTGGGTCACGTGACCGGCGGTGACCCCGCAGAGGACGAGGAGTGACGTCAGCAGCATGGTGAGGTCGGCGGCGGGGCAGTAGGTGGAGTCACGTGACCCGTGACTCCGGGTGGTCTGGCGTGTGGTGACCGCAGCCGGAGGCTTTATACGGGTCGGTGTATTGGACTAGTCAGCAGCAGGGTTGCCGTATTCGTGGCTTTCGATTGTTGTCTGTCACAGCACGGATTGACCCCGCTTTGTCTTGATTTAGGGTCAAGACAACAGCTGCTGTAAGCGGTCGCTGACCGTGTTTTCTCAGCGTCTTGTTTCGCTCGCTGGTGCGCTGTTTCGCATTAGGTATACGATACACCCAATGCCGTTGGCTTGATCTTTGGCTTTTGTGGGCAGTTGAAGCTATGATTCAGAGTAGTTGAATTAGTTAAACGGAGCTGTTCAATTTAGTTGATCGTGGATTGTGTATTTGGCTTGAGTTATTTTGTTTGGGAAGTTGACTTTTTGAAATATGATTTTATTTGGCGTCAAATGCCGCAAGAATATGAAGGAACTCACTGATTTAATAGAACAAAAGTTTCATTGGCAAATATTGTACTAGAGGATTTGCTGAATGCTGATGTCTGAACATTTACATTATTTATTTACCCACATTCAACACAACTAACATTTTTATTGTTCATAAAACGTGACGTTGTTTTTTCCACTATTGTCAAGTTTTCTTCCTTTGGTTACATACACTTAAACTATCCTGACGAAACAATGTATCTTATCTCGGCAAGGAATGAACCAAGTACAAAATTATTTTAAATCATCAGCATGGCATGGTGGTAAGGTAATGCTTTAGGCATGGTGCTGATTTGAACACGTGACCGGAGGTTTTCCCTCCCAGTGATCGGTACGAATCATTCGCGTAAGCCTTGTGCCGTTTTCGATGTTTTTCTTTACAACATTGTGTGTTTTCTCATTTTTGTTTTTGCTCACCGTGCTGATGATTGACGGTGACCGGACCTCCATCACCCGACAGATATTATCATTTGTCCGTGATTTCTCACCCGACAGATATTATCATTTGTCCGTGATTTCTCTCGCGTCAGGTATGATCATTTGTCCATGATCTCTCTCGTCAGATAGCATTTGTCCGTGATTTCTCTCGCGTCAGGTGTTGTCATTTTCCCGTAATTTATCTCTCGTCAGGTATGATCATTTGTCCATGATCTCTCTCGTCAGATATCATTTGTCCGGGATTTCTCTCGTCAGGTGTGATTATTTGTCCGTGATTTATCTCTCGTCGGGTATGATCATTTGTTCGTGATTTCTCTCTCGTCAAGTATGATCTGTCCGTGATTGCTCTCTCGTCAGGTATGATCATTTCTCTGTTATTTATCTCTCGTCAAGTATGATCATTTCTCCGTGGTTTATCTCTCGTCAGGTATGATCATTTGTCTGTGATCTCTCTCGTCAGGTATGATCATTTGTCTGTGATCTCTCTCGTCAGGTATTATCATTTGTCCGTGATTTCTCTCTCGTCAGGTGTGATCGTTTCTCCGTGATTACTGATTTATCTCTCGTCAGGTATGGTCATCTATCTGTCCGTGATTTATCTCTCGTCAGGTAGGAACATTTGTCTGTGATTTCTCTCCCGTCAGGTATGATCGTTTGTCCGTGATTTATCTCGTAAGGTATGATCATTTTTCCGTGATTTTACGCGTCAAGTATGATCATTTGTCCGTGATTTATCTCTCGTTAGGTATGATCATTTGTCTGTGATTCCTCTCTCGTCAGGTATGATCATCTGTCCGTCTCGGGAGCTGGCAAAACAGATCAAGGAGAACGTGGACGCCCTGTGCCACGCGCTGCACGTGGCCGGCTGTCCCGAGCTGCGCTCCTGCCTGGCCATCGGCGGTGTCAACGTCACAGAGGCACTCACCGTCATCAGAAGGTGGGTGGTGACGTCATCAGAGGGTGGGTGGTGACGTCATCAGAAGGTGGATAGTGATGTCATAGTGACGTCATCGGAAGGTGGGTGGTGAGAGACGCACATATGGACTCAGCCACAAGATATAGCATAGAAAGACAGCCATAGATAGGAACATATGTCATCACTGCGCCTCGCACATATCACATGCTGTGCCTCACACAAAGTGTGCCCGTCGGGTCAGTCGGTAGAGCATTGGGCTCAGAATTCGAGGCTTCCGGTGTCGCGTCCGGATACTGGCGGGGTCACTCGGTTCCCCGCTTAGGTCGGTGTGAGAGACGTGAGGGACGTGAGACGTGAGACGTGAGACGTGAGAGAGACGACGCCATCAATGACGGCAGTCGCATTATCGTCAGCCGCAGTACCGCCACCACCATCACCACCACCGCGAGCGTCACCACCGCGAGCGTCACCACCGCGAGCGTCACCACCGCGAACGTCACCACTTCCTGCCTCGCTCACTAGGAGCGTTGTTGCCTGCAGCTACGTGTGGAGGACATTGCTAAATTCTGAATGTTTGTGCACTTGGTGTTCAGACCTGAGATGCCCATCGTCCCTGGCTGACCGCAGCCTCTCCGTCCGTCCCGCCACACAGAGGGGTGCACGTGCTGGTGGCCACGCCCGGCCGGCTGATGGACATGCTGAACAAGAAGATGGTCAAGCTGGACGTGTGCCGCTACCTCTGCATCGATGAGGCCGATCGGATGGTGGACATGGGCTTCGAGGAGGACATCAGGAACATATTCTCCTACTTCAAGGTGGGTGGAGCGGGATTTTGTTTCGATCTTCTGACTCTTTTCATAGGTTCATAGTCGTGTTATTGCTTTTTCAAGTGGCATTTTCATTAGCATTTCGAGAATAATGTATGCTGAAAAGAATACAGGTGTTAGAAATTATCCTTACCAATCATCAGACAACAGCTCCTGTCATCCCTTGTGTTGTGTGCAGTCAATGGCCGATATATTAATGTCTTACTGCGGTCATTGACCTACCTAGGAGGTGCATGGTATTTAATATTGTGAGGCAAAGCGCGAGCTCTAGTAAATCAAACTGTGTTTAAAATGAAGTATATAAATAATACAGTCCAATCAAGGCTATATATATATCAGGTAGAGTCATCCAGTGATTTTACGTGATCATGACGTCAGAGCGTGACGTCACGTGTATCCATCGGCCTCTTCCGCCATTGAAGCTAATGCTATTTTGAGAGAGTCTAGCTGGTAAATTTGAAAAGTTACATAAAAATCAATGACAGCATAGGAAAGCTCATAACAAGGCAAATATAAATTATTTTGATCATTTTTGGCTCAGGTCAATATTGAGGAAACTAGAGATCAACAAAGTTCAGCTGTGTTAAATCTGCTCCAGACCCATATATCACGCCGTGCCGGTTGAAAACTTTCAAACTTTAGAATTTGACCTCAACCACGTAAAATTGGTATAAATCGACGCGTCCTGAGAAGACAAACACGATGACATCAAAATATTTGTTGTATCTTTATTTTGCCTAAAATAGTTATTGTGAAAAACTGTTTTAACCGCACCCGAAGCGACTGCGCGCCAGGAATTGACTACAAGGGTGACGTCATGTGTATTTCTGGACACGTTACGGAGATAGGGATGACACCCCCCTGAGCCCAATACAGTCTGATTCCGAACATGTAAACTCTGGTATATTATAACATAATAATGGCGATGAGGACGAGATTAGATGTAACGTAATATAAATAGATTGAGATACAATTAACGTAGGGATTTACAACTTTACCGTTTCGAGTAACGTAATTGTATCTGAGAAGCTGGTGTGGTGGACCCGGTACAGGCCATTACAAAATGGCACTCAGCCTCAGCACGCCAGAGAAATATGGTGAATGTCAAGATTTTGACATAAGGCTTGACGGGTTTGAAATATATTTATGCGCTTTGGGAATCAAAGAAGTGAATCGGAAAAGAGCGCTACTGCTCCATCTGCTCGGAACAGACATCGAGCAGAAACTGAAGGATGCTGCCGACTCAGAAATTAATACCGACCGGTTAGATGTGTACGAAAGCACTAAGCAGAAACTTCGACACATTCTCAAGCCACAAGTACGTACACTGTTTGTTTGTTTATTGGGGTTTAAGGGCCCGCCGACACCTTTGGGTCAATTAACGCCCAAATTACGTACACTGTACGAGAGTATCATTTTTCACAACATGACTCTGACTGATAAAGATGAAAATATCCGAGATTTTATTGGACGTCTCAAAAGACAGGCGGACAAGAATGACTTCCCAAGAGATCAAAGAAATGAGCTTATCCGAGATATGATCATATCAAGGTGCCCGCATCCTACGCTGTAGGTGAGGAATGAGGATGCTGGAGGCGCACAAGCCGACAGCAGATGACGCGATGAAAATGTGGGAATTGCACCTGCAGGTCAGAGCTCAAGCCAAGAAACTGCAGGAGATGCACATGACTAAAGAAGCCGATCCGAATTCGGAGACGGAGCCGCATTTTTTTATTATTATTTTTTTTTTTTACAAGGGAGGTTCGCAAACCCAGCCGGTTCCAGGAGGGCAACGCATGATGGCAGCGTTTATGAAGTGTTCAGGGGCTTTTTTAGGGGGTGTGAGTGTTGTGTGCACTGTGCAGTCAATAGGCCGATATTATTAATGTCTTACTGCGGTCATTGACCTACCTAGGAGGTGCCATTGGTATTTAATATTGTGAGGCAAACCGCGGAGCTCTAGAAAATTAAACTGTGTCTTAAATGAAGTGTATAAATAATACAGTCCAATTACAGGTCTGTTTTCGAACATGTAAAACTCTGGTAGTATATTTTCCGAACATGTAAACTCTGGTATATAACACCTTGGGATGTGGAGGATGACGGGACGAAACTCTCCATTGGCTATTTGCTCTCAGCTTCCTTTATTTGCCGATCCCGTGCGCCCGAAGGCACACCCGCCGGCTCTACCGAGCGTCGCCTCTTGCGGAGGTGAGACTTGCTCACCGCTAAAATCCTACTCGCTTCCCATTATAGGCGCAGCGTCAGACGCTGTTGTTCTCCGCTACCATGCCGAAGAAGATCCAGAACTTCGCCCGCTCGGCCCTGGTGAAGCCCATCACCATCAACGTGGGACGGGCCGGTGCCGCCTCACTCAACGTCACACAGGTACGGCCATTCTGGCGTTTACGCGGTGTTGCTCAGCTGGTATGGGTTCATATTGCATGTTTAGGGCGATTAATTATCAGGATTGTTATCATACGTAGTGATGAAACCAGCTGTTTTACTACCTGTGTTTGGTGGCAAGCTGTCACATATGATCTTCAATACGTGCATAGTAGCCATTATACCAGGGTGCCATTGTATAACTCTGAAATCTATTGCATTGCAGTGACTGTCAATATCGGTGACTCAATGCAAGGACACATTCAGCTGTCATTTTGTCTCTTCAACGATCTTCGCATTTATATTCACGACCTCGATGCAGCATGCACACCATAATGGCATCATCTTGCTCATTTATGCCCGGCCCACCATGCACCAGTTCTCTGTTGGCGCTCTCCTGCTCTCCCTCTGACTATCACCTCCTGCTCTCTCCATCTGCGTCTCCCAGGAGGTGGAGTACGTTAAGCCTGAGGCGCGCGTCGTCTACATCCTCGAGTGCCTGAAGAAGACGCCGCCGCCGGTGTTGATCTTCGCGGAGAAGAAGCAGGACGTGACGCCATCCAGGCAGCTACCCTGCTGCTTGAAGGGCGTAGCAGGCGAGTGCCACCCACGGCGGCAAGGTGGCGTTGACGACTCTGCTTCTCCCCCCCCCCCCCGCCCACCATCCAGGAGCACCTGCTGATGAGGGCGTGCAGGCGGTGGCCAACCCACGCGGGCAAAGGTGATGTTGACGACTCATGCTCTCCCCCCCCCCGCCCAACCATGTCCTGGAAGGCACCTGCTGCTGAAGGGCGTGAAGGCGGTTGGCCACCCACGGCGGCCAAAGGTGGGTGACGGACTCTGCCCCCCCCCCCCGCCTTACCAATCCAGGTATCTGCTTGCTGAAGGGCGATTTGCAGGGCGGTTGGCCACCCACGGCGCAAAGGTGGCGTGACGACTCTGCTCCCCCCCCCCCCGCCCACCATCCAGGAGTTATCTGCTGCTGAAAGGGCGTGCAGGCGGTTGGCCACCCACGGCGGCAAGGTGGGTGACGAACTCTGCTCTCCCCCCCCCCGCCCACCATCCTGGAGCACCTGCTGCTGAAGGGCGTGCAGGCGGTGGCCACCCACGGCGGCAAACGGTGGGTGACGAGCCTTGCTCTCCCCTCCGCTCCCCGCCCACCATCCTGGAGTACCTGCTGATGAAGGACGTCCAGGCGGTGGTCTAGGTGGCCACCCACGGCGGACAAAAGTGGGTGACGAGTGACGACCCTCTGCTCCACTCCCCGTCTCTACCGACTACTGCATCACCAGTGGAACACGTGATGATGTCTGATGATGGAGATGTTGGATGATGGTGATGTTGGATGATGGTGATGTCTGTTAATGGTGACGTCTACGCTCATATGTCTGTAACGTCATCTTGGTAATAATCCTTTCTCAAAGTTACATTTTTGAACCTAAGTCAGTTTTATGTCGTTTGTGCTGAAATGTACCCTGCTGCTATTATTGCTGTGTTGGATCTTTGAACATGCGTTAAGCGTGACTGATAACGTCCCCACCCTCTTTGAACAGCGTTTAGGCGTGACTGATAACGTTCCCCACCCACCCTCAGACCAGGAGGACCAGGTACTTTCTCTCTCTGGTACAGATCCGCAGCGGCAGCAAGGATGTGATGGTGGCCACCGACGTGGCCTCCAAGGGTCTCGACTTCAACATGATCCAGCACGTCATCAACTTCGACATGCCGGACGACATTGAGAACTATGGTCAGTTCGCTGGGGGAACTACTAGATATGCTGCTGTGTTCTCTGCCTGACCGCTGCGAGGTTTTGCTCTTTAGTGATGTGTTTGCAATATCTTTAATATAAGTTTTCTTCATGTTATGAATCAATGATTGGCAGGCTTCGGACTACTATCCACTGGACAATGATCAACGACGATTTTAGATGATACATTGTTTGCTCAGTGTTACCAACTGTGATCATCAATAGCCGTTATACTCACTGTTGCTCATTGCTACCATCCCCATCATATTTGTTCGCTTTTACCTGTCAAAATAATTTCCACCTGCTATATTCACAATCACTTGCCACATTCACCATTCCCTTCATGGTTACCGTTTCTCGCCATTCCCCGTTATGGTTACCGTTTCTCGCCATTCCCCGTCACCAGTCTCCGTTTCCCGGCACGGTCACCGTTCGTTGCCGCATTAACACTATCCGTCCCCCGTGTTCCAGTGCATCGTATCGGTCGTACGGGTCGCTCGAAGAACCGCGGAGTGGCCACCACCTTCGTCAGCAACTGTAACGAGGAGTCGGTACTGCTCGACCTCAAACACCTGCTGATCGAGGCCAAACAGAAGGTGCCTCCGTTCCTGGCGGGCGCTCTCTTCAGAGGCGGAACAGTATCTCCTGCTCGGAGGTAGGCGGCGAGACTGGCTGTTTATTCATTCATTCATTCATTCACTCATTCACTCATTCACTCATTCATTAATTTATTAATTTAATTATTTATCCATCTATTTACTCATTTATTCATTCATTCACTCATTTATGCATGCATGCATGCACGCATGCATGTATGCATTCATTCGGTCGTTCATGCACATCACCAGCGGGAAATGACGCCCATTTATAGGCGAAGCTCTTCAGGTTATCTTTGTGGCTTGGTTTTCTATGATATTATGCTTGTAGTGAGCAGCTGTTATAATGTTATCCGCGAAGATGCAATCACAGTAGGGTGCTTGCTGACGACGCTGAGGACAGTGGTAATGTCTCAATGACAGGAAAGGTCTGAGTATTTGTATGACCATTTGAATGGCCTGATCTCTCTGCGTGTGGACAGCGCCTCACTGTCAGTGTGTGTTCAGCCTGACCCATTGCCTGTCCGTTGCGTCACTGACCGGTCACCTCTGCGGTGTGGCTGTGTTTCAGACAACAAGGGCTGCAGCTACTGTGGCGGTCTGGGCCACCGGATCACAAACTGCCCTCGTATGGAGGCCGTGCAGAACAAGCAGGCCTCCAACATCGGGCGGAAGGACTACCTTGCCGACAACGCCGCCGACTATTAACTCTACCGCACTCCACCGCCTGGGGCGGGACTAACTGGGCTCCAGCAGTGCCGGTTGGTCCTGTTGTTTGTTCGTCAGGGTGCGTTGCGGTGGCGCCCTTAAACTGGAATCACATCACGACCGTGGTGTAGTGCTGGTTGGTCGGTGATGTTTGTTATTTGTTGTACTGTGTGTGTTCGCGGACGTGTGACTGCGGTTACTGTTGTGAGCGTGATAAATGATCGCTATGTCTCCACTCTAGATCTCTACAGCATGAGAGAAAATGGTTTCCCCATCTGACTGAGGATTGTCAGACCGGTTTGGGTCTCACGTATTCCCGGTGTGAGTACAGTTGTTTGTCTCCGGGAGAGGCAGGCGGTGATGAGGCCAATGTGCTACGGCTTTTTCGGCCGAGGGCCAAGGAGGTGCCGCTTGGCTGGCAGTGTCATCGTTTGTCCATAATGGTGTCGTGCCGCTCACGGGGACACTTGTGTAACGTATGCATCTTCATTATGATACACAATGAAAACGAGTGTGTTGTATGTTGTCTATACAAAAAGGGTGATTGATGGTCGATGTGTTGAAAGACGGTTAAACGTTGCTCTCATTGTGTAAATAAACATCGCGGACAGTGTTTGCAAGTGCCACGTTCGTGATCGTGTCATGGACCGAGTGTTCTTCTATAGCCTTGGACCGGGTGACCGAGTGGGATGCTGGGCATTGTAGGGATAATTTCGTACAAGCTGATAACGGGACGTGTGAATACGTGATCATTTAAGTTTAACAGAATCAGTCATTATCCAGATGACATGTGCCCCAGGGCCTGAGGTAGAGCTGGAAGATCACTTCATTTCACAAGGCTAAAACAGTGTAAGTGCTGCTCTTCATACACTGTGATGATGATTTGGGCTAAAGGGCGCCTCAACTCAATGGTTATGTGGCGCCCATTCATACACTGACTATACAGTAGTTCCCTCTATACATTGTCCGATCCGCATGGTGCTGCCCTCTGCTTCGTATTCCACGGAATTCTGCAACATTACACACGCAACGCAACAACTCATGTAGGCACTTTGTTATGAACTCCGATGCTCAATGAGTCACTTACCTACCCTTCAAATAAAATATCAACCAAAAGTGAAACACGTTCAATAACAAAATACAAAACAGCTGTCATGACCCATGGTAGTGGGTGCGGCCCGCCGGTCTCTGTCGCCCTCCCGCTCACGTGACCGGGATCGGTGGACGTAGGACCACCGGGCGTACGATAGCGGACGTAGGACCGTCACAAAAAGGTTGTTTGGGGGGGGGGCAGTGAAACTATGATCTCGTCTTAAGAAAAACCCAACCCCCTGTGGAAAAATTATTTGCATATTTGGGCTCTTCTCGTCTTGGCGAAGTTTTTGCCATCACAAACTTTTACCACCAAGTAAAAGGACAGATTTTAGCACACAAATAATCAAGAGGGGGCCATGGACCCCGGACCCCTGTTCCCACGCCTATGGGCGGAATCTCGGCCGTGCCACGGTGCTGAATGGATGTCTGGCAGTGGCTCTAATTAAATTAAAGTCTGTTGGCTCTGTTCACATTACCTGTTGAATCGCACCGGCTCAGACCACAACAGTTGAACAGTAAGTTGATAGTTACGTCGCTGTAAGTTTTATTTATGGCAACGCAATATATCCTCATCTGCCATGTCGCACGTGACTACTGGGAGTAGGCTATGTTAAAACAGCTGGCGTGTTTGTTTGTATGTAGCGGCTCCTGGAGGACCGTGCCGAAAAACGCACCAAACTATAATCACAGTAACAGCAACCGGTTGGCGACATTGGAATGTTGCCATTTTGCAATGGGATGTGCCACTTTAGTAACACCACGGAAGAAGGGATATTACAGGAGGCATTCCAGGACAGATCGACAAGGTAACCCTACTGCGCAGATTTAGATAAAAGTCCGTTGTAGCGGGTTATCTGGGGCGCTGAATCGCGCTGTGCAAGTTTCAGCTAGATTGAAGCTACGGCTGCCGAGTTATAGCCTCCGGCATTTTCGTAAGGGCATCTTGCATGACTTGTCAATTAGCCAATAACTCCACTTCAGATAATCCAATTCCTAGAAAACCATGCATTTTCTGAAAGGCAATGAAATAGTTAAGGAACATCATTCAGCCAATTTTAAGTTTTATATTGATTCTGATGAAATGACTTTGACCTCTGGTGGACCTGACCTGGACCAATGAAAGCGAGCGCATTGAAAATAATGTTGTTTATTATTATAATATTCTTAGGTAGCTGTCTGTGTCGGAGGATAAAAATTGAGGATGTATTTTCTATAAATGTTACTTTTTAATTGCTCAAATTAACTGTTGTTATTCTTTTCACCACACAAATGATTGATTTTTCCTGATTGGCATTAAATGCGGCTTAGTGTGTCTCGACCGATGTTTCAGTTGCAATATAAGCCCACTTAGAGGTTGTTGAGTGAACTTTATTGATTACCATATCAAATTGTTGCCAGTGACTCTGCAAGGTTCATCTGGGATCTGCAGGGTCGCCGCAACATTGTGCTACGAAACTATTATATAATTTAATAGAGGACGTGAAAATTACACCGCCACAGGTTTATATCGTCGATTCAGCTCGCCGATAGCAGCATGACCGTACCTGGGTCAGCCAATGACCCAGGTGAATTTTGATTTTTGAAAGGTCAGAAGGTCAAATTCTGAAGCTTGACTTAGCTAGATCACAGAACATATTTCGAAGCGCCTTAGACCAAGACAAACACGATGTGGTGTGAGTGAAATTTTGCATATTTGTTAAATTAAAAAAAGGTATGTAAGAAAAATTGTTATTTACCTCAGCAACAACGAATAACTTCAACATGTTCGGTGAATCAACCGTCTTCGAGAAAACGATAGGATCATATGTTGAACCGCCCATCGTTGTTTCGTAATCGTCAAGGCGCTTCTAAAATGTTAAGTGGTGACCTCGTTAGTCAACTTCACAACTTGACCTTTTGTCAGGTCATTTGGACCCAGGTAGGTCATGTGCATATCCGGGCGACGCGAATCGACTAAACAAACACAGTGGTGTAGTTTTCACGTTTCTATCTATATTATATTAAGAGTTTGTGTAAAATGTTGCTGGTAACCTCAGATGATCTCAGCTGACCTTGCAGAGGGCCTGGGCACCAATTTCACCTGGCGGTAAATCAATAATTCCCTCAACTCATCTCAAAGTGCTTATATTAGCCTAAAACTCGTGTGACACATAAGCGCATTCGGTACCATCATGGATAAAATAATCATTTGTGTTGGTAAAAGAGGAAAAAACGAGTTAATTTGAGCAATTAAAAGGTACATTGTGAGTGGAGATAAACACCTACCCATCTCCAATTTGTATCCTGTGCCCAAAACATCTTACCTAAGTATATATAAAAGATAAAACAACATTTATTCACTGCACTCGTTTTAAGGTCAGTCGGTGCACCAGAGGTTGCAAAGTCATTTATCAAGTCAATATAAAATAAAAATTGGGCTTGGAATGAATGTTTCCTGACTTCATTGCACTGTCAGAAATGTGACGGTTTGCTAGCATTAGATAATCTGTATGGAGTTATTGCTAATTGGCTAAGTTCGATGCAGGTGCGTTCTTACGGAAAATGCCGGAGCTATAATCGGCAGCCGTAGCTTTTCAATCTAGCGGGAAACTTGCGCAGGCGATTCAGCGCCCCAGATCACCCTACAACGGACTTTATCTAAATCTTGATTGTATGTTGTTTACCCCTTGTCGATCTGTCCTGGAATGCCCTCCTGAGGAACCCTCCGACACTTTTGGCGACAGACGCCAGTGGGGACTTGTATTCAATCGTCGGGGGCCTAATGCTAATTTGATAGATTTAACTCCATTCTTACCATGCAACCCATAGGCCAAAGTTTAAAATTTGAGAATATTGGTGGAGGCTCGGGCCCCCAAGAGATAAAAGTTCGCCCTAGACAGACGCTTTTGCATGCTATATAGAAGCCCGGACAGGAAAAAGACAGCCGATAGCAGATGCTATTGAGCCAGCTAGATGCTATTTAAAATAGCACATTTTGATATTTAAATCAACACAAAATTGAGCCAACATCACATTTTAACGTATGAATGGGTCTCACAGGATCCCGGGCTGGAGCGAGCGGTCGAGCGGCTTTTCCTGTCTGATATAATTTGTCCTGGCTGAAAGCGTTGTCGCGGACAACAATGGGAAACCCGGGGAGTGGCTCCTCCTGTACATCTCTTCTCCGTGGCATGTAATACTATCCGCTGCCGGCTGTGGCCTGCGTCTGCTTGTAGTTGTGCTGCTCATTTCCTTAGCGCGTAGTTACACGGCCTGTAACTGCGACAGGTTCAGTGCGTACCGGCCTATCATCTAAAAGTTAGATCATCTAAATCTAATCATCTAAAAATCAGATAGATCATCTAAAAAAGTCAGAAGGCCCATCTTAAGTTTCTGGGAAATGAGGATTTCACGGATCAAATATTTCCCGTGAGAAAAGGAAAAATAATACTTATTCAGTAGGTATACAATTCTCCTTCTCTTCCCCCACCCAAACACACGGGATCATTCGTTACTTTCCTCCCCTTTTCCTGTCAACTCCATCCCTCCTATCCTCGTCTTTTCTCTCCGGGGAGCACCATTACGTCTCCCCGTGTCTCTCTCCCACCATGGAGCCATCATCACCCTGGTGTACCAACAGCCGGTGAACCTGCCACCTCCGACCTCTGTCACCCCCGTCCCCCCACCGACGGCTGCCGTCTCCTGGCTCCCGTGGCCGTCGACACCCGTCCGTCGACACCGATGGGGTGCCGCCGGCGGCGTCGGTTCGCGTCGGTGGAGCGTCGCTCGGACGTCGGTTTGGACGTGAAGAGCGTGGGCTAGGACGCAACGGACCTCGTGCGAGTCGCTCGCGTGCCTTGCTGGTTACACACTGGCGGATCCAGAACGTGGGCTGCAGGCGATTTGGAGGGGGCTAGATTTAAAAAAGTTTCAACAAATTTGAAAAGCTCATAGGATTTGGCTTCCTTGTACGTTATTGAATGGTTTAAAACAAACATATTTTTGTAAAATACTATTATATTTCCTTCTACAATAGAACATGTGTCAAATTTCACCGATTTCAGGCAATTTGGGGGAGGGGCTTAAGCCCTTGCCGCCCCCTTGGATCCACTAGAGTGCTGGTAACGCGGAACACCAACACAGACACACGCTTTTTTACGAAATCAATAAATGAAAATGGCCAGACGCCGCGAACGGTCGAGAATATAGACATGGCCATTGGCCATGGTGCCCGCTGGTGAGAATTGCCGTGATTTACTGACTGTGTACTACATACAGTATTACAGGATGTGGTGACTGGTGTCTATCATCAATATGTACACTTCCTTCCGGCATGTCAGTGGGTATAGTCGTTGTGGGTAGTTAATGGTTATCAGGGTAACGTTAATGTCCGTGTTTGCTGTGCAATGTGCATTATTTTCCCATTTATAAGTCATTTGTTATTACATTGTCCCATATATGTGATGGATGTGTGTCTTGAGTTATGGACTCAAAGTGTCTGTCGTTACCCGTTGACCGTTGTTTTGTTTATTGTTATTACTTTGTTCCATTAAAAACGGTTGTACATACATATGCCTGTACAAATGTGTAATGTGTTTAGTGGTGCCGACAATTTGTATGTGATATAGGTAACTGTTTATTGGCTTACGATAAAAACTTGGATCTTCGATCAAACACGTAGTCAGAATTTTCTCAGGGGGGGGGGGTCGTCGGTAAAAATCAAATTTTGCTCCTTAGCTATACGTTGCTGACCTATCTATCTAGTGTTAGGGTCGGCCTTCGGGTCGTCAGAAAATCTCATTCTATCTAATGTAAATTTATTTTGTTCAGTGGGCATGGCCCCCGTGCCCTCCTCCCTCTCTTGGCTACGTCCCTGCACTCGATTCCTTTATCGGTCTACCTTGCACATTTCAAATTAGTCCACTTTAGTGGAGCAAATGGATGGGGAGTTATGCCGAGCTTTCAATGCATATGTCTAATGCTAGAATTTGCATCAGTTCCTTAACCCGGCAGTCACTGGGGTATTTCTGTTACACGAGTGACTGGGGGGGTTTAGCCCCCCCTTGTATCTTCGGAACCAATCAGACGATCGCGCTGAATCAAACGGCAATCGATAGCCCAAGAAAATTCATCCGACGTTAAATAATTTGTGTTGCCCTGTGGTCAGTGTGACGTCACAGTCAGTCAAAGGTCAAAAATAATTTACAAAAAATGTAAGACCATATACCATTCCAAAGCAATGTTCAAAACCTGATCACCCAGAAGGCTCTCAAATGCAAATGACACACATCCAGAAATGAGCAATTCGCGAGTTGGGCACAAATTCAATGTCAAGGTCAGGTCAATACGTCACTATGCCCAAAAAATTATACGAAAGTCATGCAACACTGTTGTTACATACTTTTTACGTTAGAACACGAATGATACTCATTTTTACCACCCTGATTTCATGTACGTGAGTAAAGTCAGTAAAGTCAAATCATCACAAAAGTCAAAATTTGAATTAATTAATACAGTAAATCAATACATTCATCTAGACCGGTTTTGTCTCAAATGCAGTGCTCTTTTTTTCTGTATCTGGTCAAAAAGGACCAAAAAATAAATTTCAAAATTGACTCGTCGCAGTACCCATACCTTAGATTTCATCACTCAGTCGAAATACAATATCATTTTGAATTTGGTAAGTGTTGATTATGTATAGGTTATGACATATATTATGTTTTAAATACTAAAATTTATATTTATTGTCGTTTTTCAAAAAAAAGTTATTTTTTGAAAATTTTGGTACAAAAATCACTTTTTCAAAAATTGACTACCATATCCTGTAGCCCCCTAAATTTGTAACCTTCTCCTTTTCGATCCTATTTTGTCTATTACATGACCATTTATACAGTCTAAATTTTAGCTGATTCTTGGTTCAAAATCGTGTTGTAGTGACTCATACTTACTTTATCTCAAAAATGTCTGACGATTAAAAAAAAATGCAAAGGTGTGAAAAAGATGCCCGTCAAGGTACTAAAGTTTGCGTTGATAGCTGCATGTTTCGTTAGATATTTTAGATATTCCTCAGGGGGGCTAAAAAAAAGCCCCCCCCCCCCAGTGACTCGCGGGTTAAGCGGTGCAAAGCAACATCACGTAGAAAATGGCATGCAAAGATATGATTGGATCGGATTGTGAGACACGGAGCCATTCCAAAACGTAAGCATCGTCGAATTGAAAAATAAACATAAATTCAAAGGTACCTTCAAGTGGGAACGAAATACGTTTTTTAAACATTATTTAAAATCCGACGATTTCATATTATGCATTGACTCATAAAAAGGGAAATCTAACATCAACAGGAATAGGGAAACCCTCTTTTATTTAACTCCTTTGAAATAGTCATTCGTCGTGCACAGCTAGAATTGATTGTTTTCCACTGCGACCTGGCCAGTCTCCAACGATGCTGTGATTTAGTGGCCGCGTATCTCGGATCGCGGCCGGACCGCACCGACATGATACCGACAATGCCTTCTAACCGGCTGTTATCTTCCGATCTGAACGCCAATCTCTCGGGACTGCTCTTAATCTGCCACCGTAAATCCAGAGAGGCCCGGCGGCCGATCCGCCCAGTATACGGTGTCGTCTAATGGAGGCTGGAGAGGACCGCTTTAGATCCGTTCGCCGCGCCCGGCCGCACAGTCGCCATGCGTCCGGTGTGGGGGGCGTGGTCTATAACAGACTTCACGGCCGTCGCAGGTATCGAATCTCAAGCAAGAGTCGCAATATCATACTGATATGAAATGAAAATGAATACGGAAGTGAATCCAATATGGGTGCGCAGTGCGGACTGCGGAGTACGCACGGAAATATTGGCGTTTGAATATGGCAGTGCATGAATTGCTGCGCCTTCCTTGGCAGCGGGTGATTTGCATTTGAATGGACGTTAAAGAGTGATCCCAGAACTGATTTTCTATATCATTTTCTGGGAATATATGTATTTTCCTGTGAGTCCTAATGTTCTCATTATCATTGTTGAGTATTAAAAACGTATTATAAAAGCAACGTTATTGTACGGTAGGTAGATATATTAAAATATGTGAAGCGTCAATCTGGTGCCTCTTCTTTCCAAAACTAAAGATGCTTGACATTACTGGGTAAATATAACATACTGTATATTTACCCAGTAACATACTGGGTAAAAGGAGTAAATACAACTGCAGAGACACTCGTGGCTTCTGCTTCAAGCATGTTTTTCCCGTCAATATCTCTCGAGGAGCTCCCTGCCTGCCTGAGGGGACACCACTCCCCAGGGGAGAGTCTACCACACGCCTGCTGTAGGGGAGCACACACCCGCGGGGACCCTCCACCCTCCACAAGGCGCACGCTTGGCCGCGCGGCCACGCGTCTGTGGCGGACAGTTGTGACAGATCGTAGGGGGAGGTTTGGGGGAGGTCTGCCCGTCTGCCCGTCTCGCCGCCCTGGGCTCCGCTGGCTCCGTCACGGAAGGTAGCGTGCAGCGGCGCTGGCTGAGCGCTGAGCGGCGCTGAGCGGCGCGCTGAGGAGCGGGTCGTCGAGCGGGTGACTGGTGCGGTTATTGAGTGGTCCGTCTGTGAGAGGGGGATTACAGCCGAGGGGAGGTCCGACCCGACCCGAGGAAGATATGAGCAGGGGATATCGGAAATAGTGCCGGTAATGCCCCGGTAATGCGGTGTATATGCCGAGAAGTGTGTGGTAATTAATGGATTGCTGGGCGTCTCCCTTCCTGGCGGATTCGACGAGGCGTTCTGTTATGGGGGACTTTACTGCGCTGAGCTCATGAGCCCCTCTTCATCTGTCGCGAGGCGAATACGTCTTAATGTCCCCGTCACAGTGAGCCAGATGAGCTCCATAAATATTCCGGCAGTGTATTGTTGTCTGTCTTTGTAGTTCATCTTACTCTCACGTCACCCGTGAGCTTTGGCGCGATAACAATAGCTATGTATATTTGTCTTTGGCTTGGCTAAATCATCTCAAGCATGCCTTCCGAACAGTGATTGTCATGGATCGGGTGCACCCATGTGTGCCCACTCAATTCTTCCGATTTTCTGGGTTGGGTATGCATTTTTTACTTTGCATGGGTACTGCCTACTGGGCTGGCATGGGTATATGACAATTTTTAGTAATGTCGCTAAGCGTTATTTTTTACTTGACAACTGGATGTTTAACCAGGTAAATATGTTAACAAATGATATAGGACACTTCAACAATAAACTTTGGCAATTATATGAGAACCATAAATCATCTTAGGGGAGGGTGGGGTAAGGCGGCCATGTTAGGTAAGACGGCCACTCCCTCTGTAGGCTAAACCATTAGCGCTAAGAGCGCAATTAATGAGTACTAGAGTTCCCCTTTCGACCGCACTGCCCCAGTGAAGTCGGGTTAGTCTGCTCTCCGAAGTTTATTCATATTTTCTGTTTTTGTAAAACAACCCTCTCGGTTCAATTCTTTACTACTATATTCTGTAAGCTTTTGTGAACATATCCTGCAGTTAAAAACTTGACTTCAACTGTGATAATTAAATAAGACAGCCAGTGTTGATAAGCAATGACGGGCAAATGTTGATTAAATATGGCGTCCGAGAAAATGTGCTTTGAATTATATGTGTCTAATGTGGGGTAAGACGGCCACCCCGAGCTAACGCATTTGCTCCGGTGGCCGTCTTACCCCATCTCAGCGTCATAACTTTTGTTTAATGTTTTATAATAATTATATCAAGCATCTTGAGTTTAGAGTGCAGCAACATCGCTCACCATGAGAGGCAGCAGTTATATAACACGAACAACCTTAAAGCTTACCCCACTAGAGAAACCGTTTTTACCCCATGGGGGTAATACGTTTTTTGCAAATATTCGAAAATTGCCAAAATATAATTTATTAACAACAACAAGGGACTAACTTCCATGCAAATTGAAAGACAAATGTTGGAGGTAGTAACAACTAACATGCAAAACATCATAATTATTGTCCGTATTTAACATGGCCAGATTAGGCTTCAAAGTTAAATTGGCCGTCATACCCCACTCTCCCCTATGTAATAGTGGTGTAAGATTGAAAAATTATAAATCATGTCTGATCCAAAGTCTGATCCAATATGACCATGTTGACCAAAAAGTGTTCGATGAGCCCAAATCCTCAGCAACACACAGGTGCGTGAAATTATTTATCGTTAATAGTAATAGTATGCACGTAAATATGCTACGATAATGGTTGCAAATTTTGTGAAAATTTGGCTTCTTAATCTTAATGGGCCTGACCGGGCATGGGCCTCAATATTATGCATTTGAATGGATCTGGTCTGTGTCTGGGCTTGGTGTTCATGGGCTTCGGCTGGGCTGGACTTTGTTTTTGTGCACCCACGACAATCTATGCTTCCAAAACTAGGCATTTGCTGTATTCTATCGCTTATTCACTTTAAAAAAAAATGTCCGAATGCTTTGTAGGGATGGCTTTCCGAGGTCAGGACCCGCGCTAAGCAGAGCTTGTTGCGCTGGTCCTGACCTCACCACCCGATCGCGCAATTCCTGTTGGCCGCCAGAATTTAGAGCACTTGCACATGAACGACATTAAACCAGCTTGACTTAATGCGCCCAGCCCGGATAAACATTTCCCGCCTTAAGGATGCCCTCTGTCTGTACGCTAATCTGCAAATGAAGCACTTCGAAAATGATTTTGTGTTGTTACCAACCGGTAAAATGAGATAATTTATTTAATCAATCAACTGTATGACTTTGAATTGTATACCATACTACTGCAGCAACTAATGGGTGGGGTATAACGGGCATGTTAGTGTTTGGTGCTTCATAACTCTGGCACAAATGCTGCGATAGTCTTATTTGTTTGGTCTTCAGTTATCCTTCCAATGCATTTATGAAGTCTTATAACCTACGTTATAAAAATAATATGCACAAATGTACAAATGGGGGGCCTTTCCCGCGGAGGGGTCGGCAAAAACCACCGTCTTGCCCCATCATGCAGGGTAAGATGGGTTTCCATGTGGGGCATAACGGGCATAAGCTCTTAACGATGTTTTGGTGAGCAGCTACCAAATCCTGAAAAGTATGACGATATGCATCTGTATATGAATCATTTTCACGTGACCTGATTACCCGATTGTGTTACAAAAAATAAAATTTAAATTTGTTCGTACTGTATTTCATAGAAACAATAAAGATGACAAATTATTGCCAATAAACACAGAATCCGATTAACTCAAGCAAAGCATTGCGTAAGCTGCCAAACGATTTATAGAGGAACGATAATCGCAATGCAATTAAGTCGGAAGACAGCTGAACTTGGGTTGCCTTAACCCGCGCGTTACCTGGGTAATATTCTGTAACGGCGACTTAACTGGGGGGGGGGCTATTTTATAGCCCCCCTCTGAAGCTCCGAAACTGCTTGGACCGATCTGAAAAATTCGAAACCGTATTCAAAGCCCTATCAAATTTGTCGAAGGAAACCTATATTGTTATCCTCAGGGTTACTGATGAGTTCACAGGTCCGTTAAAGAAAAAAATGTTTGGACGTGCCATCAAAAGTCCGGTGGTTTGGCATTATCGCGCAAAAAATGCGATATTAAACGGCATAATAATTTGGAAATTGGTATGATTCGTGCAATCTGACAATTCTAATTGCCATTCCTAAGCTAATTTTGACGCTTGGGTCAGGTAGGTCATCCGAAGGTCACGAAGGTCAAATTTTAAGATTACGGTCATTAGGAGTTTTAACACATGTTTATGGGTTCGTTTATCACCTTGAACGTGGAAACTGGCATTAGAACATGTTTTTCCATAGAAATTGAAGAAAAAAGCAAAACACGGAAATGCAATTTTTACTTTACGTTATACAGTAAAGGTGGTCTAATTTGGTCTTTGAAAGGTTGTCACTCAGTCATTTTTAAAGATATTGACTTCAAACTTGCTGCACACATTCATTGGAATCATATCAATAATATATATTCCAGTTTTCTGAAAATTCGAAGATGTTTTTGAAAAATGTTAAAAAAAAATGTCTTTGGATTTCTAAATATTTTGAACTTCAGCAAATTTTGAAATTCCGAGATAGCAGTTTGATAGACTAACCTATTACCTGTAGTTTGGTGTATGACAATTGAGTTTATCTAAAAAACTGTACTTTTGACAGCGTTTCCCGCAAACCTTCATTTTTCAACAAAAAACGCAGAACATGACGTCACTCTGACGTCATTTCCGGTTGACCTGTCATGGCCTTATCTTTTTCCATCGGGCAGAATGTGTCAAATTGATAAGGGACAAGGTACTGCAAGTTTGGTGACGATACCTATCGTTGGTTTAGGAGATATTGCAGAATAACGGGGGGGTATAAATAGCCACGCCCCCTAGTTAATCGCGGGTTGATATTCACCAATCAAATATGTACCTATTCGGCAAAACACTGCAAATGCCAAAATCGTATGTGTCATTATCCGTTTTTTTTATTTTTTTTTTTTTTTTTTTTTTTTTTTTTTTTTTTTTTTTTTTTTTTTTTTTTTTTTTTTTTTTTTTTTTTTTTTTTTTTTTTTTTTTTTTTTTTTTTTTTTTTTTTTTTTTTTTTTTTTTTTTTTTTTTTTTTTTTTTTTTTTTTTTTTTTTTTAATTTTTTTTTTTTTTTTTTTTTTTTTTTTTTTTTTTATTTTTTTTTTTTTTTTTTTTTTTTTTTTTTTTTTTTTTTTTTTTTTTTTTTTTTTTTTTTTTTTTTTTTTCCTTATCCATCCTTATCTAATAAATATAATCCTTATTAATTATTTTCTGGACTTAGCTACTAATTCCTTTTAAGCTACTCACTTTCCATGGGAAGTTTAAAGTTAGTTTAGCTGTTGAATCAACCCTTTTTCACGATTAATAGTTTTATTATTGTTAATTTATTATGCTTACCTTTATTTGTATTTAAAATGAATTATTTATCAATTTATCTCTACATAATGATAATTAGGTGATTCATTAATTTAACAGACCCAACGCAAGATGAAACATTGCCCAGAAGCCTCCGCGGGCCGGTTTCCGGTGCCAACCTCGTCTTCTGCTTGTACATGTGGGACACAATAATGCAATGTTTGGGCAAGACGGTCAATTTTTTGTATTTTACCCATCTTTGCCCCTTCGGTCAATCGGTCGAAAATCACAAGGCCATTTCGCCGCCATATATGCTGGGTCGAACGCCAAATATCTCCAGCTGCATAAGACTCTCTCATTAAAACCTCTGTAGGATACTTCAAGTGCGAAACGACTAAAAAACACGACTCGCGAAACGCTAGAAGAACAGTAATGTTTAAGGTTCAGAGTGCCCAACTGCGCAGATTTTAGTTTTTCAAAAATATATCGAAAAAACGAAGGAGCTTCCATACCTCTGTGGGCTGTGACTTTCGCCACACGAAAAAGGGTTAGCTGGCTAATTGCCATCGCAAACTGGAGATAGATGTCTTGCTAGTAAAGAGGAAATATAGCCAACCTTTACACATAGTTTATATAACTGAGATAGCCCAGATTGTCGGGTGTGCTGGAAACCCCCAAATCCGAAAAATTTTTTTCCCTCCCAAAGCGACTAAGTTGCTGAGATTTGTACCCAACTTGCAAGAAACCTCGGCCAGCCATCATATATGTAGGTCCCAAACCCTATCAACGTGCAACAAGGACTACCCGCTGACGCTGTATTCGTTCATACGTCCACCTAACAAGTAGTTACTACCTAACTGTTGATTGCCCACCGCACTTCGTTTTTTGAACCGTCCGCCCAGTATTTCAGTTACCTTGCGTCCGCCCCGACCGCCACCGACGGTCGGTCAGGCGCTCGCACACTAGTGGTTCACGTATGCGTGCCCCCACGTCCCTACCCGGCGCGAGCGAGCGCCGGGCGACCCGCCCAGCTCGCGTTTCACGCCCTACCGGTGCACCCATCGTGCGGTGCCCGGCACAGCACTGTCCACATGGGCGGGCGCAAAAGTTTTGGCCAGTCTTCAACTCGATCTCCCTGTGACGACACTAACTCGCTTTGGTGATCGCAAGAATTGGTGTGACGTCACATGTATAAAAACACAAAACATTGAACTATTTTCAAATTACAACAAAATTCTGACTTTTTCGACAAAAATGGAATGCCAGGACCGTAATCAGGGCATTCTTCTCCATCATTCTTTACATAAAACTTTTACCACCAAAGGATCGGCTAATATGTCCTTTAAAGGCAACAGGGCCGGTGCCCGTCTTTCCTACCCCGCCCGTCATACCCCACTCTCCCCTAGTTATTTACTGCATGGTGCATGCGCGGGCGCCGTGACGTGTCTCAATTTATCAGGCGATACTGTATGCACTTCCCTGCTCCTCCGAGTTCCAGCAGGCCCCTCAGCACTACAACTTCCATGGCACGTAACCCCGCCGGTACCAAACGCGTAGTGTCCCCAGCCGGCCAGCCAGTCGCGAGGTATGTCACCACAAAAGCACTACAGGTTTGTCGGGCTTGCCACATGGCTGGCCACCGCTTCAGCGTCATGACGTCACAGTTGCTCGCCTGCAGCGCAGAGCCAGCGTATGCATATTGCATGACGCATATAGATGACAGGACTGTGATCCAGCCCGGAGGCTGCATGGCGCCCGGCCTCCGACGTGCGTTCGATCGTCACTTCGGCGGCGCATTAGGAGTACGCCGCGGCTAAATATGACGCGCTGTACGGCTCGCCGCTAAACTATACGGCGCTATGTACGACGGCTTCGACGCAGCGTGGTCTGGTCAGGGTGCAGCCAGCGCGGGATCCGTCGCCGTCGGTTTCTTTTCGTCGGTCTGTCTCTGTTCTTCCTTTACTGTGCTACAGTCAAAGTTTATACAAATAATGACATGACCTTTGGCTTGGCTTAGTGACTGTTAATAAAAAATATCTGCCTGGATATAAGATATTGGTTATGAATTATCATAATTATGTTCTAGAATTTGTGAGAAAAAAAAAATTTGTTCCGCCATTTTTTTTTTACTTTTCGGCTTTCACTCAATGCACCAAATTACTTGGATATATTCACATATGTTAATTCATATTTTACAACGATACTGCTCTGCTTATTGTTTTCTGTATCTTTATCAATTTTGTCTTCTTTCGAGCGTAGCCTGGCCGCTCGTTCTTCCAGAAAGTCGGCCCCTGAGTCCCACACTCCCCGAGCAATCGTCGAGCTGCAAAGTAAACGCGGGTGCTCTGTGCTACTGCATCGTTTAATCAGGATATACATGTATCACTACTGAAATTATTTATCTCGCAGGCCCAAATGCAGCGTTCCGTGACATTCAAATTGCCCTGTCCTACCGTTTAATTTACTGTTTCTCGGACGCTATAATTGGGATGACAAACTCAGCCGTGCCGTGGCCGATTGATGGCCCCACATACTCCAGCCAAGCCCCTGTGATCCTGTGTGACTCGCCAAATTGTCACATGCCAACGCAACTACCAGACGGCGATATTTCAAAGTTGTTTTGTTACAGCAAACCAGAACATTAATCAGCGAAAGCTTGCAAAAGCCGAAAGAAGTACAGCGGTATGATATATACCTATTTTCCCTAGCATACCGCATCAATTTACCGTAAACAATTATGCATATTTATTAAGCCTGCTATGGTATCACTATCAGTCATCATATTTTTGTTTTCGGCTGGGAACTGGTGAAACAGAAGCGCACCGGTATGCATGTGCCTGACTCAATTTTCAGTTGCTCAAGCATCAAATCAGGAGGACTGAGGAAGTCGGAGGCATCTGCACATTATTAATTGAGTACTGATTATATTATGCCATTCCAGTTTTGCTCGAACGCCGATGACTTTCTTATTGGTGACTGGCGACTTGACGACGAACGACTGATGACGACTGACGACTTACTGACGGCTGCGCTGAGCTGACGAACTGAGACTGACGACTGAGACTTACTGACGGCTGACGACTGACTGACGACTGACCGATGACGACTGACACTGACGACTGACGACTGACGACTTAGACGAGCTGAAACGACCTGAACAGACTGGTGAGACTGAACGACTTACGTGATGACTTGACGGACTTACCGACGGCTGACGCCCACTAACGAAGTGGTGGTTGGTTTTATGAATTGGCAACTGGGTGGCGACAAGTTGTTAATTATTTTGGAACCACGCCTAACTGTCAACGAGTTCATTTTTCGACGACGCCGTTAACGGTCTCAATGCAAAAACTTTGCGGGGCGAAACGTGAGCCGTTTGCCAGCTGGTAGCGCTCATAAGTCAGGGACTGGGTGGCCTGGTCCGGACTGGGAAACGTCCGTGCCGTCGCCAACATATTAAACGAATGTCCCCAGTCAACTGTGGTTTAAAGGGATCATAAGACCTTTTCCACTTTAATGGAGGTGGCAATGTAGTTTGGTACACGAGGCTAAGTTATATTGCAGATTTTAGTCATAAAGCTTCGAATGTCTCTAGTATAACCAAATCACGTTCAAACTTCGTAAGCGTTCCACGCAAAATAAGTGCTTCCAATGGTCGGGCGAAAGCGTGCCATGGTTAGAGCCGTAAAATGAAACACGGAATACCCGTGCTTTTCTTTCCGTATGTCCTGCAATGATTATGGTTCTCCTAAAAGCAGAAAAAAGGATTTAAAATGGTCATAACTAGTTGTTATCAACTATAGTTCATGCAAATCCGATATAATGTCATTCTTAATGACTCGGGCATCACGTATCATGTCCAATATAGTTGACTCCAATGCCCCAATAACAAAGGTTGAAGGGATGACCCCGGTCGCCATTTTAAGCCCTCAAAATAACAATTAAAGGTATGCAGACATAATTCCTTTGGCACCGTCATGGGACATCAGTTGAAGATAATGACTTAGAAACCATTTGTATTATAGGCGATATGATTCGGCTGATGACCGGATATGCATCATCCTGCTTCAACTAGTTAATCGAAGTCCCTTGGTCTGCTTATTATTTAGTAGCAGTGTTGGGAACTGTTTCGACGATTGCAGCGCACATGATCGGCAATTGCCACTAACTTTGTTTACACCACGTGTTTACGTTGTGCATTGTTTGTATAGAGCGCAAATTATATGGCCTCATTTTTTGCATTTATAGAGCGAAATGTTTTCTTTTTTTGGATTTGGACCAGAATTGCTTAGTGTTGATATTATCTGAATGTAATTAAATAACAAAACCTTTTCCAATAGCTTTAATTAAATCCAAGAATTCGTGAAAGAGTGGGATAATACGTTGACTACATATTGTTGCATCGCTTCATCCCCGCAGCAATTATTAGAAGACTTCCGACAAGCGTCTTGATCCCTTTAACGATACGCTAACCTGTTGCGAGTTAAATCAATAGAATGCGGTTCTAAGCCACCAACTTTGATGATATGCACATTTGAAATTAACAACAAACGCATAAACTGAAGCGGATTAGGACTGCAATACAAGTGACGAGGCGAGATGAGCAGGGATGTCGTGGAATAGTTTATGAATAGAATAGAGAGTTTATGGGTTAGTGACCTACTCACCCCTTCACCCCGTGATGCCCGTTACGATTTGCTTGTTTGGTCAGAACTCACAGTCAATTACGCATCAGTTATAACTGATGCGTAATTGACTGTGAGTAGTGAGTTATCACTGATAAGCATACTGACAGCAGTTTCACAGTTAGGAAATTAAATCTTCTGATTTACCGAAGTCGTCTTGTGCATTAACTCCGTGACTACTTATATATGCAACCGCACCGTGGTCGAAGTCTGAGTCCAAAAGGCACTAAATACTAAGTTGATCATAGGGATCATAGAGATCATATAGTATATAATATATATGATCTCTATGATAGGGATATGCTTAGTCGATGCGAATACATTGCAATTTATTCGACATAATTGAACGTTAGAAACCTTGCGCATAAGATGCAAGCATAATTGATCGAAACCTTCCTCGCGAAACATCGAAGTGTGTTTACGAGTAAAATCGTGAAAAACTGCCAAGTGGGAGCTGTTTGGACGCAACACACTTGTTATCTATTGCGAAAACACTTTCCACGCTGTTTTATTAGCCACGACTTGACATGCCCATATATTCATCCATTTCCAAACTAGCCCCCGGTGTAAAATATCCATATCAGAATCAAATAGCACCAATAGCACGAGGGGTCGGCGCGCCCAGGCGAATCGCCGAGAAGGGATGACCACCATCTATTCCCCTTTCTGAGCCCATCCGAACGACGAACCGCGTGTCTGATTCGCTCCGGGCACAGAAGCCACCCGGTCGATCCCGAGGCCTATGGATCTCAGCTGACTACATTCTGCCCGCCACTGCCGGGTGCGACGCGGCAGGTGATTTGTGCGGTGCGCTCCCTCCTGAGAGCACGCGCGGGGAGGGTGCGTCACAGGGCGGACTGCCTCCTTCTCCTCCACGTGAGGGATGAGATGACGGAGGAGGGCAGAATCTCTCCCTGCGGCACGGACGGTGCCAGGAGAGGGTTCGGGTGTCGGACGCGTTTTACGGCCTCCTGAGATCTGAGATCGCACTCTGTTGACCGTTTGGTGAGCTCGAGGCGGCTTTACGGCTGCAATAAAGAGGTGACGCGGCAAGGCGCGGTGAGTGCACCGTTCCGACTTCGGCTAGTTTCGCTTACGGTGTAAGCGATACGGCTGCAAAGGTCGTAAGCGATAAATGCTCTCTTGCGACGAAACGTATCTAGGTAATTTTGTCATAACGGGCGTTGGGAGCAGAATTCTAAGCTCCAAAACGAATTCTGAGTTAAATTTGAAACTTCCCTCACTGCCTTTAGTTCGTTACCACCGATGCGATGAGCGAATAGTAACTATATACCTACAATCAACATGGGATCAATATGGAACATATTTGACCTCATGTAAAGTGCACACGGTAGGTATAATACACGACCAAGGGAGCCAAATGCATTGGCAAGCTGATGCATATTTATGTGGCTCATTGTGTTATAAAAGAATTTTACTCCTGGTCTTATGCCGTGCGCCTGAATTTCTTGACGCAAGCTACATTCAACATTTTCTTCTCATCCATAAATTCTTGCTAGAGCTGTTGCCTGCTACAGGCTTCTATAACCTTGCAACGTGTTCGGGAGGCAGTCGATGTCGTGCTTACTATTTGTTGTTTATTTCACAAAATCGCCGACGAGAGGAACCAGTCATAGACGAAAGCCAGAAAATCAAACTGATAATCTGACATTGCTCCCTCAGAAAAACATTATTTTACCTTAAATTAATACGGCATTGACTGGGGGGGGGGGGGGTGGCGTTTCACGCCCCCTGTCGGTTTTCTTATAACAACAAAAAAAGATTATCGCTATCAACCTGCATCTTGGGTTACCTTACGTATAACATCAATTTCACGTCTTCTGTGCGAAAATGAAGAAATTCCGTCGATATATTTTTTATTAGATGTAGCGAACTTAGTGACGTCACTACACAGTATACAGTTATACACGGTTTTTACACATAAATAAGCTTAACTTGAACAGACCGTACAAAGAGAATATTATAAGGAAACGCAATCCGAAAACAGAAAATTGCAAATAATGAGGGCTACAAAATGACAATCTTGGATTTGTTAAATTAATGGCTTTTGACCACTAAAAATCAATTTTTTAAAGAAATTGTTTACAAAATCAAAAAAATGTCAAAGATTGAAAAATTGACAATATATGTCAGTGACAATATATGTCAGAAAAATTGACATATATGTGACAATATATGTCAATCAATATGCAAACAACTACCACACCAAATATCAAAATAACATCATTAATTTGACCGAGTGATCGCATTTACAGTGCCGGTATCTCATGACGTCATCCTTCGAAAATTAATTTTTGGCTTTTATTGACAAGCTTCATACACATAAATGACAGCAATGTAGTTCTGAGACAAAACAGTTCAAGAAACATGCCTTTTTGGTTTAAATTTATCAATTAAAAAAATCAATATTTTGACCTTACTTTGACCTTAGCTTTACATTTACTTCATATGCATAAAGTCTGGTGGTCAAATGAGTATCACTATCGCTTTCCATGCGCAAAATGATCTATAAACCATGTGTTGCATGACTTGCGTAGATATTTTGTGTATAGTGACCTTTTGTGACCTTACCTTGACCTTTGATCTTTGCCAATAATCTCACTTTTGATCATGTGGGATGTGTATCAAACGTTTAAGAGAACTTTGGGTGATCATAGCCGGAATCGAAGGCTTTGGATGCAAGTATGGCTCATAAACGAAAATACATTGATTTTAAACTTTGACCTGACCGTGACATGTGACCTCAATTTGAGATTTTCGAGCATGCTTTATATTTGTCTCAATGAGCACTTTCATATACCGCCTTGTGCGTCTCGCTGCGATCATTGGTTCGGAAGATAACCAGGGGGCGTTTAGCACTGCCCCCAGTCGATGGTGTTCAGATCAGACCCCAGTCAATTAATAATGCCAGGTTTAAATGTGAATCCTGTGAATACAAAAAGACCTGCTCCAGTGCAATGCCACTTTCCGCGGTATTTCTGCCACAGTTTGCCAGGACAGGCTTGCAATGATACCGCTCTGTCCTCTGAAGTCTGAAGGCAACTCCGTTCTTATGACCACCCTTTGCTATACTTTGCCACTGTTTCGGACTTCCATGTCCGGGAAGCCCCGCTGCCTTGGACGGCGGTCCGGTAATGTCTCTGAGCTCTCTAACAATGGCTCGATCTCATTCTTTGGGAAGCAATGACAGTGGTTCGTACTTCATATCTCCCAACAATTAAACCCGCCTTTCATCAACCATTTACCACTCCTGGGATGATCGATGTGGCCGCCGGCGAGTTATCTGAGCCGCACCAGCTGTGTCACCGCTCCACGAAGCTCCGCGAAGCGCCTATCGTTGAGCCGCTTCGCAAAGCACGGGCCTCATCTGCTGAGTATGCTGCGGTGGGAAACGGTCGACTCATGGGGGATGAGTGGGATGGGGGGGGGGCTATGACGGCTGACGTACCTATACCACAGGAAGACTCGCACGGCGCGCCTATAAAACAGTCATGAATTGCGGACGTGCTCCGCGTAGAAGTTGGCCGCTGCCAGGTGAGCAGGGGTGAAGGCAGCTGTCGGCTTCTACATGTTATATGATGGTAAGGGCTCTGAGGTAGACGAGATCAGTCCAATTGGAGAGCGCGCCGCGGGTTGTTAATCTATGATGCCTTGAAATTAAATTGATTAAATGCAGCAGATAGGCATTACTCTTCAAAACGTCTTGTGGAAAAATGAATCGCTGCCTATCCTGAATATATGCAAATCCTGGATATGTATATATCCTGATATATGCAAATTATACATATATATATAGATATATATATATATTATTTAAAATATATATATTACATTATAATATATATATATATATGGGGGAGATTCCATGACGGATTATGCTAAGTGATAAAAGAAATCAAATATGTGATATATTAAGCACAAACGTTTCAATACATGAGTATCTGGACAAAAGAGCGTGGAGTGTATGAGATACCCTTGGTTCGGTGCCAGCAAAACATCGTAGGGAAAAACGGGTAGGGGGAGTAGAAATTCGGAGAAAGGAACCAACCAACGAGATGTTAAGAATCACAGGCCTATCAAATGCGATGTGCTACTTCATGATAGACAAGTAACAACAGTCTGGCCGGTGTGGTCTAAAACAAGATCCTGGAGACAGGAATGAAAAAGCAGACCAGAAAGTTCCTAGAAGCCTGCACACATCGCCGACTACGAGAAAACATTTAAATTCTAGAAATGGATTTGTTAACGTATAATGCCAGCGGCCAGAATTAACTGTAAGCGCCAAAGAACGAAAAGCATGAATTAATCTAGGATATTTTGAAATTTTGAATGTTTGTTGCTGAGGTGTATCCTTTTCATTCCAGCCTCTCCATCGATTGTGCCAGGAACAAGATACCTCATGTATTGAAAACGTTTGTGCTTAAATATATCACATTATTTTGATTTCTTTTATCCCACTTAGCATATATATATAATATATATATTATATATATATATATAATATTATATATATATATATATATAATTATATACTAGGGGGACAATCTTATACATGTGAAAAATAAAAGTTTCGAATTTGTATCGGACGCCCCGCCAAAATGGTGATCATAAAGATCAAAGCCCACGTACACAAAGGTTCATGAAAATAATAATATTTAGAGCGTTTGCGCAATGCGCTTTAAATTGGCTGTGAGGGCGCGTAACGCTCCCCTGTTTTTTTAATAATTTCGTAAATAACTCAACAACCCGATAGCTCTTATCAACGTTGAAACTTTTGGTTACTTCTTTTCTACATTGCTTAATGTCTTTTTATGAAATAACGAAGCAATTTCGTTCGAAAAATCATTCAGGTTTAGCAAATTTAGATGTTTTTGCGGTCATTTCCCCCCAAAAATCGTGTAATTTTATTTTTTGGGTAATACAAAATTTCAAATTATCAAAAATCCGCAGCAACCATGTTTTTATCCCTTGCTATTCCTCTCTTCGGACCTTTTTTATTTCATTTCCCCAAAAGATGGCCTTTTTGTGCGGTTCTGTTATGTTAAGCTGATTTTGGTGCGAACTCGTGAGTAGTGACGTCACTAAATCGCTATAACTAGAATGTTCGTCAGACAAAATTCCTTTATTAATTTCACAAAAGACGTTTAAATCGATGTGGAAGAAGGGTAACGAAGTTTCACGTTGATCGTTTTCGAATTGTTGAGTTATTAACGAAAATCCTCAGGGGGCGTTAATTACGCCCCCAGTCAATTGGCGGGCTAATGGAGGGGCCGTGTAATCTTTGAAGCCATTGCGCTACCTCTAAATATTAATATTTTTTCCAAATAAATTTACATGTGATGTTTTTGTTAGTAGCATCACATTTTGCGGGGGCGTCCCAATTCCAAATTTCGTAAATCATTGTCACCCTAATATATATATATATATATATAAATATATCCCTTAAAACATGTATTTTAATTCCATTTTCGTACGGAATTTCCGAAAGCTAAATAAGAACAATCTGATGACTGAGATATTTGTTTTCCAAAGGCTCCGACTTGCTATCCCGACTCCCGAGAGCCTTTCTGTTCCGCCACTTAGGTTCTTGGAAAGTTTTGATGAACTAATGGAATGAAAACGCGACGAAGAACTTTTCCATAACTCTTCCCTTCCGACAAAAAAGTCGGGCAGTTTCAATTAATCTAAATCAGCTTAGCACACTCCCTCTCCGAACGTAAGGTTTTGTTTATTAGTTCACATATCCATCAATAGATGTCGCTAGCTGTCGAGCATCCTTTGCCGCCTGCTCAGCTGGCGCGGCCCGCGGGCGACCGCCGGGCTATGACGCGTCAGTCTTCTGCCGCCAGTCGCCGGGTGGGGTTGCGCGGCGCTCGTGGGTGTCACGTGGTACGTGTGGTGACCTGCCGGCTTTCGTCACGTGACCAGTCGCCGGGGCCGACCCGGGTGCATTTCTCAGCGAACAGTGTACTGCTACCGTGGTTTGCGTGCCTGTGTGGGAGCACACTTGTGCTGCTTCGTCTGACACAGCGTGTGTGCCGTGACACTCGCCCGTGTGCAGGGCCAGTGAAGTGTGCCGAATCAACGCTCCTCATCGCGACACCGCCATTTTTCGTTGTGAATTCGTGACCTGTGATCCTCCACCACCTGCGGTTTGGCGAGGAGGGACCGAGCCCCCGTCCGGTGGCCACTGCTGGCGGGACGCTCTCAGTGAGTTCTGCCGCCGTGGGATTTTCAAACTCGGCTCACCAGCGGGTCACGGCCGGGTCACGATGGACTGGCGACCGGCGACCGGCCGTCTCTGGAGGACCGGCGCCCTGCTGCTGCTGCTGCTGGCTGTGCTCGACTCCGCCTCAGGTAGGTTCTGAAACGAGACGTGACTCTGACTCGCTGCCTTTCCGGGAGGAGTCCATGCGTCACCTGTTGCGCCATATTGCGTCCCCTCCCCTCCCCCACCCTCGTCCGCTCCCGCGCATTCCGTGAGTCAACGTATGAAGTCAGGGATCAACAGTGCAGTCACTGTCACAGTGGAGTCGTGAGAGTTCTGATCTTCTCACAGAGCATCCCTGTGTTTGTTACACTGCGCCAATCCTGTGGACCTGTGGAGCCACAAATCGCTCGGTGAATGTTCTGCGGTCTGGGTGTTTAGGGCGCTGACCGCCCATTTTACGCTGGCGGCCGCAAAGTGCCTCTCTATACAGCCACTCACTGTGCAGTGATTACGCCTCAGAGAACAGGCTCCACATTCTGATCGTGCAGAGCGCCGGACAATGCGAGGCTGCTCCGCTGCAGAGGGAGGCCGAAATCACGGCCCTCCAGAGGTCAATTAACAGCCCCGTCTGACGCAACACCGCCTTTTATGTGTGCTCATCGGCCTGATTGCATGTCAAACGGGCCGGGCTGATGCATGTCTTATGGCATTACTTGCACGATCGCATGTGGTTTATTTCCTTCTGGCTAAAAGCTCCGGACGCTGCAGCTTTGGCGCATCACGCAGCTTTGTTTCGTAGCAATCGACGGATGTTCGGGCGAATTACAACTTGGTTAGGTTGACATTAGAACGAGGAGCACGCGTTTCAGCTTTGTTGTACTTACGGTTAACGGTACAGACTTTCAAGTCATGCCCACTGAGTTGCAAGGTCGGGCAGTTATGTTGTAACATCTGCAGGCAACTAATTAGTACAAAGTGCTCAATGAATGACGGTTGAGCAACTCGCTGGTTTTCCAGCTCTCGCTATAAACGTACCTACTAACCGGCGTAGGATATATCTACCATCGCAGCAACATTTAATTCCATTCTAATCTCTAGGCTTCGCTTTCAATCCCTGGCGGTCCTTATACCTGCCAACCTGCCAAGGGAACACAAGTCTCCGCCACCTCTTCTCCCCCCTCCCCGCCGCCCTCGGGCCGCGTATAAATTACATGTTTCAAATTAGCGCATTCCACCGTTGGGGGTCGGCCCAGGCCGCCCGGTATCGCGTTCCGTCCGTGGCTACAGCCGGACACATGTTGGACGGCCGTTGGTTTCGCCTTACGCCACGTTGACCGACCAATAAAACCTGTCGACACATCGCTGCCGGCGTATAAGACTATACGCGCATGCCTATCACCATGCCTGTGTAAATCATGTAATGTGTATGCCAGTTGACTCCTCAACAGACGTGCGACACTGGTTATAAGAGTCTCCTACGCCGCGGTACCCGCCTCCTTTGCTATGACGCTGCAGGGATACGCTCCAACGGAAACCCTCGCGGCCAGTTCGGTACCAGAACTGGTTCCGGGGATTTTTGCCGCCGTCTGACCGGTTCTCAGACAAAGAGTGGTGCGGCTTCGTGTGCTCCGATCCTCCTACGCCCACTGGTCGTCAGTGGATGCCGACCGTTTTTCACGCCACTCGTCTCGGTTTTACCTGCCTTGTCGGATATTGCAGCCTGGAATGCGTCTGGAAGTTTGAATAGCCTTCTTTGCAACCTGTGGCCGCCCGGCTTAAGATTCTGAGGCGCTCCGGGCGGCTGAGGCTCCGGCATTCTGCATGCGAATTGCAAATTCTAGTGCAGCGGGCATGCAACCGCGCCGTTTTCGGACAGTGCCTGCCAGTGGCGACCGTCAGAGTCGCCGTGTGCCAGACGGCGGTGAGGCAATCACGAGTCACAGTCTCGGCCGTGAATTTACCGGCTTCGTTTCCGGCACACGTTGTGAAATATGTCGACCAAGGTGCCGAGTGCCGAACAATGTCCTGTTGTGCGCTAGTGTGCGGCACCGCGACGATCGGTTTCTAGAGGTAGCACGAATTCACCTTTATCTGGATCGCTTTATGTGCTGACGCCTGGCTGAACTGCTAAGTCAATTTGTATTTAACACAATAATTTGGGTGCTTTAGTTTGTGACGCGTTGAGTTGTTTACGATGAAGGTATCAAAGGGCCCTCCGGAAAAATGACTGTCATAAATTTAATCGTGGACAACGTTGCGAGCAATTATATAATCTGGGTCTTAAATCTCCGTTCTGGAATGCATTGTGTTGCACGTCAGAAGCGTCATAGATGATCAAACAACTGATCTATTCAGGCTGAGTAAATTATGTTGATATCAAAGTATGGACGTTCGCTTTCTTTCATCAAAGCTTAAATCCCTGAAATTGGATGCTCGCTTCCGGTAAAATTAGAATTTAAATTCCATTATATATATTAGTCTTCATAAATGGTTCAAAGCTTTCATCGATGTCTTATGCTTGTTTGAGCGTTGTTTGATCGCATGCAATTTGTGTGAGGAAGGCTCGCATGAGCGCAGGTACTTCAGTTGTTCGGATGGCATTTTTAATGGAAATATCTCTATTTACGCGTGCCTAGGATCTTCCTTGCCACAAATATACAGGGTTAAACTCCCTGGTATGGTAAAATAATTATAAAAAATCACTTCCGAAATTCCAATCAATTTTGATTGATTGGTGTTCTACATTTGATGCATCAGCCATGTGCCCGAGTGTCTGGCGCCCCGTTGTGCCCACTTCCAGCGCAGTCCAACAAAGTATACAGCGAGCCCGCATCACACGTGACATGGGTGCACTGTGCACTGCACGTGGTGCACGGCAGCCGACGGGGCCGCTCCCGCATGTCGCGCCGCTCTGGGACCCTGCGATGTACCGCCCGACATTCTCCTGGCCGCTGAAAAACTGGCCTCTATAACCAGCGCGCCGCACTATCGGACCCTTTCATCTCGGGCTGGGCCGGAGGCCGCAGCGATGTTGTTTGAGCGGTCATACACCGGGGGAGGGGGACCAGATGGTCATAATGCGGGGACCAGACGGGAACCGTGCGGTCATATGACGGGAACTAGACGGAAACCAGACGGAACCAGACGGAACCAGACGGAACCAGACGGAACCAGACGGAACCAGACGGAACCAGACGGATCCAAACGGAACCAATCGGAACCAAACGGAACCAAACGGAACCAAACGGAACCAAAAGAGAACGAGTCGGGAATGAGTTGGGAACCACACGGAAACAACACGGGAACCACACGAAAACCACAAGGAAACCACACGGAGATCACACGGGAACCGGACGGGAGCCAGACGATCATACGGCGGGAGGGAGCCAGACGTTCTCACAGTGGGAACCAGACGAGCATGGCGCATGCCTACAGGCAGTGACGGGCTTGATTACCAACTGTCACCCGTCTCTGTGGAATGTGTCACCATCTGTCACACGGCTCGGTTGGAAGTGTCACCAACTGTCAAACGGCTTAGTGGGATGTGTCACCAACTGTCATATTTCCCGCTGGAATGTGTCACTTCCGAGTTCCGTGACCATTTTTGCACTGCTAGCGGTTAATCTGTGGATGACTAAGGTTCCATGAGTCACGTCTGCTACCGGAAAATGTGGTCACTGGTCAGTCATGTTGCAGAAGGGAAGCCCCCTCTCTGCTTTGGTGAGGTGACGTGGTTCCATGTGATGTCCCCTGACTTCCAGCTTGTGCATAAACATGCGTATTTCACCGTTAGTCATTGCTATTTGAGTCCGATGAGTATGACATCTTGGTGCTGTCCTTGACTGTCTATCCAGTCCTTTTCTTTTCTTGTAGTTCGGCCCTCTCTCTAAGTGGGTCTTTCTCTCTCTCCCAACCGGACTATGGGTCCCAATTACAGGGGAGAGCTTCTCCTCCTCCCAGGGCTGCGACAAGTGTGTGGAAGCCCACCCCACACCTGAATTAGCCAACTGGGGGAAGTGGTCTGCACTGGGATTCGAACCCGGGTCCTCCCGCTCTGCAGACCACTGCTTTGCCGATTGAACTTATCAGGTCTATCTCATGTTCTCTGTTGTCCTGTCTCGTGTTCTCTGTTGTCCCGCTCCCGGACCTTTATTTAACTCTTGAGAATCGTCCTTTGTTTCCAGTCGCATGACTCGTGCCTGGTACTCGGGTTGGGCTCCCCTCTGTTACCACATGCCTCGTGATCAGTGGTGGGGTTTGGTTACCGCAGCGTCCTGCCGCCTGCCTGGTCCCATTCCATGCCCTCCTCTCCCGACCACGCCCCTCTCCCGTCTCCTGTCTGTGCCGTCCCCAGGGCTCTGTGAGCACGTCTCTGTGAGAGGCATCACACGCCCCGCTCCTGTCTGTGCCTCCCCAGGTCTCTGTTGAGCACGGCTCTGTGAGAGCATCCACACGCCCGTCTCCTGTCTGTGCCGTCCTCGGCTCTGTGAGCACGTCTCTGTGAGAAGCATTCACACGCCCGTCTCCTGTCTGTGCCGTCCCAGGGCTCTTTGAGCACCGTCTCTGCTGAGAAAGCATCACACGCCCGTCTCCTGTCTGTGCCGTCCCCAGGGCTCTGTGAGCACGGTCTCTGTGAGAGGCATCACACGCCCGTCTCCTGTCTGTGCCGTCCTCAGGGTCTCTGTGAGCACGTCTCTGTGAGGAGGCATCACACGCCCGTCTCCTGTCTGTGCCGTCCTCAGGGCCCTTTGAGCACCACACGGTCTCTGTGAGCACGTCTCTGTGAGAGGCATCACACGCCCGGTTTTCTGTCACGTGACCACCGTGACCCTGGTTTTCCGTTACCATCCGGCCCGGGCTCGTTAATTATGAGCGCGATCGCTCGTTACCACTGAAGGCTCCCTTGGCTGTCCTCAAACTGTGACGCCACGCTGATGGCCCTTGCTGCCGCCGCCGCCGCCGCCGCCGCTGCCGCTGTCACTGTCACTGCTGCTGCTGCTGCTGCTGCTGCTGCTGCTGCTGCTGCCGCCCTTGCTGCCGGTACTGGCCGCTGGCCTGGATCGCTGGGGATTTGCCCCGGTATCGGTGGTCGGCGCCCCGCCAGCCGGCAGCGGGTCCCTGAGGAGGCTGCGATCGTGGTGTGTTACCGAGCTGGAGAGCTGGAGAGCTGGAGAGCTGAGGAGCTGGAGAGCTGAGGAGCTGGAGAACTGAGGAGCTGGAGAGCCGAGTAGAGCCGTAGAGCCGGAGAGCGCCGGAGAGCGCCGGAGAGCGCCGGAGAGAGCTGGGGAGCTGGATAACTGTGATAGTCAGACAGGTGTTGACGTTCAGCCCCAGCCCAGTCCCGTCATGATGAGGTGTATGAAAGACACAGCCCTTCCCAGAGATGTATGAACACATTATTTAGATCACCAATAAAGACCTGCCGTCCTCGAGCCGTCTCTTCTGTCTGAGTTGCCATGTGATGTGTTGCCGTCCAGCCTGCTGAGCCAGTCGTGTTGTGCTTCACGTCTAGTTGCCACCCAGTCCAGCCAGTCCAGCCAGTCCAGCCAGCCAGCCATGCAGCGTCTCCTGTCATAGCCACCCAGACGGCCAGCCAGCGTCCTGTCATAGCCACCCAGACGGCCACTTATCTGTCTGTCCAGGCGGTCATTCCATCTTCACCATCGAACTGTGACGGTCCGCTCATTCCCTCGTTACCGTCTGACCGTCTGACCGTCTGACCGTCGACCGTCTGACCGTCTGACCGTCTGACCGTCTGACCGTCTGACCGTCTGACCGTCTGACCGTCTGACCGTCCGACCGTCCTGTCATTTCTGTCTTACCACCTGACCTTCTGACGGTCCGACCATGCCATCCTGCCGTCGGTCTCCGACCACTACACGTGACCAGCACTGTCATACGGCTTCGTGCCGAATGACCCGATATCTCGTGACGTCATCTATGCCGGTTCGCCTTGACGCCACTGCTGCGGACCCGCCGGGAGGGGAACGGAGGGGAGGGGCGGCTGCAAGTGCAGGGGCGACGTGATATCTGGGCCGCAGGGAGGCACGAGACAGGAGGCAGGCTCTGCAGACCAGGCTGGCCCTCAGGGTCGGCTGCAGATAGGATGCGGGGCGGAATAGGTCACGGCTGTGTGTTAGATTTAACATCAATCAAACATGGTCACGTGGGATAACAGAGCTGAGTTTCTGGTGGCGGCTGGGGAGCAGGGAGTTCTGGGATCTGGAATTGGTTAGCTGCAGTGATTTTCATATGCTCGAATAATGATGTTGACTGCTTGACATTTTTTAAAGAAAAAATAAATAATCATTCATCGCTCTTCGGAGGATAACTACCTAGACCGCTGTGGTATCCGATAGCCTTATTTATCTATCGCCTCCGTCCTGGAAACTCCGACTCTGACTTCGCCTGGCCGCTCCGTTCTTTGCCTGAGCTCGCTGCTGGTTAGTTCGCCATCATCTACTGCCAGCCGGTCCGACAGAGCGCCGTCTTGTGCCTGTGGTCGAGACCGGCTCAAGGCGCACACTGTCACCCTGAGCTCGGTAAGCCAGCCGTCCTGTTCCCCCGTCTGGTTCTCCTGCCGGTCAGACCGGGTCTGGTCTGGGCCAATGTCCGCTGTGGACACGTTGGATCAGCCTCAGACTGGGACTAGTCATGTCCAATGCCCGCTGCAGACGTGTCGGATCTGCCGCCATGGCCATGGGATTGGTAGCCGGCCTGGTGTCAGTTCTGGTGCGAATTGTTTTCGCGGTTAGGTTGGGCTTGGGTCACATTTTGCAGATTTTGCTAAGTTTTTTTCAGCGGCGCTGGTTGTGTGCCAGCAAAAAGTTGAACGCTCTGACGTCGACTTTTGATTAAAAGATGGTTTTATAGACGATCACTTCCTTTGCGGGGGTTTATGGGTCATTCGGGTGGGGATAAGCATTAATGACAGAAGATGAGCCGTTAATTTTCGATAACAGCATCATTGTTGTTATTGATGTCTGTGGCCAATATCCTCATTTATGAAGACCCACGATCATAATGGCATCTCTATTATCTATTGTCCGCTTCCGAGGACTTCCTTGTAACCATAAGCCAGTTTTCCAATCGTGAGCAACTGAGTGGTTTCGCTGATCCCCGAAAAAGCGCCGGCGACTTCTGACGACACATGTTGTCAGCCTGATGCATTTTAACAGCTTTTACCTGTTTTGTGTTTGGGCACCGAATCCGTCACTGTCTCACCAGCTGCCGCGTTATCTACCGCACATCGATTCTGTCGTCACTCTGACACTTGTGTGTCTGTCTGTGTGTGTGTGTCTCGGTTGGAGAGTGGGTCGAGCGGGGAGGCCGGCCCGTCCCGACTGCCTTTTACGAGGCCTTCGTAAACATACCTCCGGACCTCACCTGGCTGGAAATACTCGGGACGTCACCTGGCCCGGAATGCCGTAATTGGCTGTCAGACGCGTCCCGAGTGCCCGGAGTCCTGAGTCCTGAGTGTGTGGGGCGTCGGGACCGACCGCCGCCGCCACCGCCGCCGCCGCCGCCACTGCCACCGCCACCGCCACCGCCGCCGCCGTCACCGCCACCGTCACCACCACCGTCACCACCGTCACCACCGTCACCGCCACCTGACCCAGACTGTGTGTCGGCTCTCGGCCCCTCCCCGCCTGCCCCCCGTCGACAGGCGGCTCTGGTGACACGTGTAATGTCGAGCGCGTCGAGAGCGCCTCTCCAGAACAGCGTCGGCGCCGATGAGCCGGGTGGGCGGTGCTGATAATTGGCTTCAAACGTGACTGACCCGGGCGCTGACCGGTCGTGCTCTGGACGGCCAATGTTGCCGAAGTTTGTGCGCCGTCGCGACCCCGGTCGTCGTGGTCGACGTGGTCCGAATTGACATGCAGGGTCGGTTGTCTTTCCCAGGCAGACGCTCTGGCACACTTGCGAGGGACTCGGACTCAGACTCAGACTCAGACTCAGACTCATACTCAGACTCAGACTCACCACGGTGGGTGAGATGGACGGAACCGCCTGTTTTCATGGCCTCCGCGTGGGGTGTGGGCAGAGTAATAAGATACAGTGTGAACCACGCCCTCTGGGTTCCCGCCTCACAACACCGCTGACGGGAGGCGGCGCCATGGACTGGTCGCTGACGGAGGCGGCGCCATGGACGGGTCGCTGACGGGAGGCGGCGCCATGGACGGGTCGCTGACGGAGGCGTGCTATGGACGGGTCGTGGGTCTGTGTGTCTGTGTGTCTGTGTGTGACACACGCCGTCACAGCGTCCCCTGTGACGGTCTGTCACAGATCTGTGAGTGGTCTGCCACACAGGTGACTGTCAGCCCGGTGACGGTCTGTGGGTGGTCTGTCACACAGCTGACTGTCAGCCCGGTGACGGTCTGTGGGTGGTCTGTCACACAGCTGACTGCTCATAGCGCCGTTGTGTGTAGGTACCTGCACGGTGCGCCAACATTCTCAGCGTGCTGTAAAGGCATAAGTGTCCTGTCGGCTGGTCTCTGTACGGTGATCGGTGCAGCTGGGACCGGGAAGGAACCCGCTGGCTACTTCACACCCCCCCCCTCACCGGGTGCCCCACCGTGCAGCCTGCAGCAGTGCCATTGTCCCAGGCGGGTGTGCACTAGTTCTGCACTGTGCACAAGGCCGGACCGCGGCATGACCGATGTCGCAGGCCCGGTCTGGGGCACGAACAGAGCCCAGTGCCAGGCCAGCCAGCTCAGAACAAAGCTGGGCGCCATTCCTGTCATGGGTGGGGTTCACTATTCAGCTGGGTGGGTCATTGCTCCAAGCGTTTCCCCCTCCAGCTTGTGTCAGATTTGAAAGCATTCTTACGCTAACACTCGACATTTTTCAGCTGTATACTTACCTGTGATATTTTGCCCAGTCATCGTTTCCGAAAAAGTTCCCCCCACGCCACCTGTTGCTGTTGGCGTGCCCCCTCCCATTCACATCACAATATCCTCCTGCGACCTGCACAGACACATGTCTCGAGTAGCATACGTATTCTCATCACTTCTCTCCTGAGGGCTCCCAGGCTGGCTGGGAGGCGATAAGATGGATGACAGCCTGCCTCCTCTCCACCATCTCTACGCCGAGCTGTGCACGAGATGCGCTCCTCTCGGAAATATATGATAATGACATACACCAGTCGTCATTTAGGGTCATAACATGACGAAGAACAGCGGCTCCGTCGGCTGACGGCGCCAGGGTCGCTGTGGCGGCGGCCGGCGGTTTGCGGCGGACACCCTCTCCCTCCCCTCCCCCATACCTGTCACCCCTCCTGTCCCTGTCCCTGCACACTAGCCCTGTCCAATGTCCAGCCGGTCCAGCCAGCCCGGCCGGCACTGCCCGGTGGGAGTCCCGGCGGGGGCGCCGGGGGGTCCTCCATATGGAGCTCGGCGACAAATAGCACCAGCCGATGACTGTAATCAGCCGGAGCCTGACTGCCGTCATGAGCGCCGCTGCCGACCGCGCGCGTTAGTCCCACAGCGCCACACGTCATCTCCTGCGGTGGGGCCGGCTGGGAGGCGCCGGGGCGCGCCGCCCGAGGAACACCGCCGCGAGGGGTCGCGCTGAGGTGCCGCCCGGACGGTGTTCCGGGCCCGCGTCTGGTTGTGGTGTGGTGTGGTGTGGCGGTGGTGTGGTGCGGTGCGGTGCGGTGCGGTGCGGTGCGGTGCGGTGCGGTGCGGTGGAATTCTGGCTGATGAGGCGGCGGGTGATATCAGAGGCCAGGCAGTTGATTATGGTACTCGGGACCAGACGGCCGCCGGGGACAGTGTGCCCGACATTGCATTACGGTGGCATTGCGGCGGCGGGCGATGTGTCTGGCGTGCTGGGCGCTGCCGGTGCGGTGACGGTAGCGGAGAGCATGGGGTGGTTATGTGAGTCACTCAGAAGTCACTCAGTTCAAACCACAGTGTAGCTCTACACTGTGGGTGTTCAGTGTCACGTGTGAACCAAAGCATGTGCGCTGTTTTACTTGGCAGGACAGTTGGGCTTTGTCATCCGCTCTCACGGGGTCAGCTCCCGCCACTGTCGCCGTTTCTTACGAAGACTGAGCAGCAGCGGTTGTTCACCTTTTGACAGCCTGTGTTCAGGCCGACCGACCTCGGTCCAGCTCAGTTTGTCGTGCTATAGACCAGAGACGCTTCTGGTCAGACCAGTGTCCTAGGATTGGGAATTTCGGGTGTAAAGCGAGTAGCGACACCCTACAATAAATAATTTTCCACTCCCTTTGCCCAATTTTTAAGGGCCTTTTTCCTCTCTTTTTCACTTTATATTATTTTTCACTAATTTATTGTAATATGTAAAAAAAACATGATCAGGTTTTGTTTAATAGTGTGTATGTATAAAAATGCGTAAATTCTTGAAAAGGGCTCTTTTTTAGGTAATATTTACCACTCTTTTTCCTGATTTTCAGTCTGAATTTTCCACTCTGCACCCTGGCTCTAAAGCAATCCTAGGACACTGGTTCAGACCAGACACGGTTTTCTCAGACTGGACACGGTTCTGGCCATACCGGGCACGGCATTGGTCATACCGGGCACGGCATTGGTCATACCGGGCACGGCATTGGTCATACCGGGCACGGCGTTGGTCATACCGGGCACGGCGTTGGTCATACCGGGCACGGCGTTGGTCAGGCTGGGCACGACATTGGTCAATCAAGCCCAACGCGGCTGATGCCAGGCCCAACACGGCTGAGGCCAGGCTCAATATGGCTATGGTCGAGCCGGACACGGCCGCTCCCTGCCGCTACTGCTCTACCGTGCTGCATACTGAGGCGCGCCGCACCTCACCGCCGACCCTACAGTGCCGCCGCACCCCGTTACCAAGGCAACCCGCAATCCGCGTTTATGGCGGCTGGGGCGGCCGGCGCGCGCCGCGCGCCGCGCGCGGGGAGCGGAGGTATTTTTCAGTCCACTGCACAGGGTTCTGGAGCTCGAGATGACAAAGAACGACAACTTGTTGATGGTTGTGGAAGGTTTTGCAATAATGTTGCGAAAGAACAGCACACAGAAGGAATTGATAATCAATTTATTCCGTAAACGGCAGGCCCGAGAGATCTTGGCACACATAAGTACTTCTGTGTTGTTCTCACAGCAATACATCCAAACGTTCCTCATTGTTCCACAAGTTTCCATCCCTTCTTTCCCTCTGAGCCCGTGGGTCCGCGGGCCCAATATCACTTTACTATGCGGGCCTGCCTGTGGCCCCGGCCAGCCGGTCAGCTATCCTCTGGTTCCCAGGTGCGGGGGTGTCCTCCCAGGGCGGCGAGCGAGCTCCGGTGCGGCGGAGGTGTCCCAGGGCGGCGGGTGAGCTCCGGTGTGGCGCGGCTGTCCCGTCCTCATTCAGACGAGGTGTTTACCTGCCGACCAGCGCTGGGACAGCGGGAAGCCGGCGTCCAGCGCGGGCCCGGCTGCCCCGCGGGGCCCCGCGCAGTCCCGCGCTCGCACCGCTATTTGATCAGATGAGTGGCACTGCGCGCTAGCAGAGACATCTGGTGGCCGGACGGGGAGTTAACGACGGGTCTTGGTTTGATTTGCCGCGCGGTGAGATAGGTTCACCTGTAAGCGGCTTTCGGACTGCGCTTGGCAGTAGTTTTTGGGTTTGGTTCACGGTGTATATGATCAACAACGGTGAGACTATGTGAAGGGAAAAATGTAGGGAATCAAGCATTGGACGATTTTACAGTAAATGCAATATATTCCAATGGATCATGAGCATAGTCATACCAGAACCTACCTATTACGCTCGTTCGGTTTGTGTGAGCACATTCCCAAGGCTGACCGCTGAAGGCATACCTACGCAGTACGCATCAATGTACGAATCGTTAGTGCTAAATACCGTTCTGTTCCAGCTGCTGAACCCTATTAGTGGCAGGCTCCCGGCTACCCCTATTAGTGGCAGGGGGGGGGGCATATTCGGCCCCCCCGGAGATCTCGAGATCTACCCGTTCCCCGAGTCTTCAAAAATCAAACGGCGGCTCGATTCACCCTTACACATCTGATCTTACATTAAAAAAACGAATTGTTAATAAATCTTAAACTAGGGGGGGACAACGGGGGCCAAAAAGTACAAACCATAGCCGGTATTTTTGATCCAATAATACACGCTCTCGCCATGTTCATTCACACCAGATTTTTAAATGCACACAACATGATCGCATAGATATTAGAGTACGAAATTGAACTATTCTGATGAACGATGTTCCCAAATCAAAAATCATAGGCGTGTGCAGGTCACTTAATTGGGCGGCGAAGTAAAAGCGCGTAAATTCAAAACGTTTTGATGGCTTTTCTGAACAACATTGCCCACCTAGTTGCCACGTTATTTATTTTTACACAACATCCCATACCCAAATAAAGGTAACCTTTATAAAGGGCCAATTTTTCTTATTCTTTGTTTCCAATACCGCCATAAGGCGGCCTGCCGTTTAACGCAAAAAAGGTGCAAGCCAAAATATACAAAATCCAATGAAATTAGCAGTCTTATGCCTCTACCACGGACTCATAAATCATGTAATGGTCATAGCATAGTATTTTGAGCGCAAAATCATCATAGGCCGTATCCCAGTGCCGATCCAACATTTGGCGGAGGTGCCCAAAAACCATGTTGATAAAGAACCTCAAATTCCCGCCTTAATATAATACTTACCACTAGTCATACAATACTACGATCCTGCTTCGCAATCTTTCAATTCCACACCTATAAGTTAGCCTTTTACCTACCTGGGTCCGCCCTATTCTCTTCAATGTTTCAAAAAGGACCCCCTGGTGTTTTTCACTCGTAAACTGCAGTATCTTATTCCTTGTAGGCCCTTGCATCAAAGTCTTCCTGTGTGAACAATAATGACCCCTTTTTTCTATTCCTGAGCGCGCCTCTGCAATCACAAACTGCCTATTTAATTTCCTCTCCTGCGCACTCCATTGTGTCCAGTAAATCATTCGTCAACTACATCGTTATTGTGCAACCGTTAAGTCGCAGGTATATCCGTATCACTATGCAACGTTTACCCTTTTTTCTGTGCCTGGACACTGCCCCTTGAAAACTCAAGACGTTATAAATAGCCAAAAATATGACAGGCAGAAACTAAAATCTCAGCGATCTTCATCAGCTATAATCGCAATTTTCATTTCGCCTTTGAAATTGACTGTCAGCTTACGGCGTTTTCAACTTTTGGGAAAATCACCCCCTTTTCACAGATACACTGGACAACCCGCCTCTTGCCGTAAAAAATACTAGATTATCATCATGAACAACAAACTAATTCTCGAACTTACTTTTGACATCACGAAAGCTCTGCAACTTCTTCATTCTTGAGGCTCAGTTAGGGAAGCGAATCCGTGAAGACCGAATCTTCCAGTATTATCGTCAGATCTGTCGCCCGAAAACCTCCCAACAAACTGGGCCACTGGCAACGCCTCTGTTATCCAACGCCTCAGAGAAACTCCAATAAAACTTTGACTCCAGATGTGGAAACATCAATCTTAGGAAAATCCGAAAGTTTCAAAGCCTACTCGTAGCCGTTTCGGAGATATCTAAGAAAAACATGAGGGGGGGGGGCAATATTTGCCCCCCCTGCCACTAATAGGGTTAAAGTCATCTATCATATTTATTTGCCACTTATCGACATTAAATGGCACGCAACAGTCAATGATAGGACACAGTGTTAATTAATCGCAATGATGACCAGCGGTCTGCTGACCTTCGGCAAGGCTTATTCGTATTCCTTTGTCCACATCAGATCAGACGCAGTTAGTTCCCGTCCGCTGTCTGTGACAGTCCGAGAAAATGACATCTAAGATGGCGGCCGGTATGGACCGTCGTTGCTGCCAGATACGTTCTTGATCGGATTAAACCAGGCTGAGATGAAACTCGAGGACGCAGCTGGTTCGCGGAACGGTGCACCATTGGCTATGGATCATTGTATCAATATCGCTCCATGGGCTGATCCGTTCAGTACTGGCTGCGTGCTTCGATTTCAGTCTGATCGTACTTCATTGGTTATTTATTTTCAAAATATTGTATTTTGGCTTTGTTAGATATTAAAATTGACTCCGTCATTACTTGAAAAGATCGTTGTAACCCTTTTCACTTCTAGCTGAAGTAAATGTTGTATAATATAATGTAAATATGTAATGTTATAAGAAGTCGAAACCCGCTGCTCCCCTGGTTTTTACATTCAGCACAGCGTAAACAGAACCTTGCGGATGCTTTTAAGTGGTTTGTATGGCGAGCTCGTTGTTACTAAACATTGAGTTAATGTATCTGTGGGATTCTCCGGAAATATACACTCAGTTTCCTGTGCATGTATCGCTGAATTAAATAAAGCTTCAGATAGTTTATATAACCCAAGGCGATATATATAACCTGCCAAAGGATCGTTGCGTCTCTCCGCTAGTTATAGGACAAATCGGCACTATTCAAAACGTCTGGTGTTAATTTTATGAAATAAAGTCGATACGAGTTGCTACTTAGAATATGCGTTGGTCTTTGATATTCAAATTTCACAACAGACAGCCGTGTATCTAATTATATTCGCAGCTGTTATACTCTGTAATGCTGCTGGATGGTGAGTTGGAGCTCCGCAGCTGTTATACCCTGTGCTGCTGCTGGATGGTGAGTTGGAGCTCCGCAGCTGTTATACCCTGCAATGCTGCTGGGTGGTGGGTGGTGACCGCGGCGGAGGCAGCGGCTGGAGGGTGTCTCCAGGTCGGAACCCTGCTCCCAGCGTCACGGTCACGTGACGTCTGACCGCACGACTGGCCATCGTGACGTGACGCCCCCCTCCTGAGACGGGGACGCCAGCCGGCTACGAAAAGGCCGACGACGCGGTCTGTGGTCCTTGGTCTATGGTCCCCTGTTCGTGGTCCCTGGTCCGTTGTCCCCTGTTCGTGGTCTGTGGTCTATGGTCTGTGGTTTGTGGTCCGAGGTCCGAGGTCCGTGGTCTGCGATCCCTGGTCTATGGTCCGTAGTCCGTGGTCCGTGGTCTGTGGTCTGTGGTCCGTGGTCCGTGGTCCTTAGTCCTCGGTCCTCGGTCCTCAACCCTGTCTCCTCCGTATGCAGATATGCGGCCTGCAGCGATCTGACATCAGATTGCAGTCGTCTGGAATACGACACGGCGATGGTCGGTGCAGCACCGCCTGCTTGGAAAATCATTTCACTCGCATTTGAAGGCCGCCGGGGGCACTGCAGCCGGTAGTGCCCTCCCGCCTGCAGCAGGAGGACACCGCAGCCGGACAGGGGACGGGCGTTCGTCACCGCAGCCGGACAGGGGACGGGCGTTCGTCACCGCAGCTGGACAGGGGACGGGCGTATGTCACCGCATTGCGTGTTCGCTGACGTGCTGCCAGCTGCTCTGGTCAATGTCTGACATCTTCAGCTGGATCTGCAAACCAACCCTGTGCAGGTCCGCGATTCTCTGTGATTATGTCCCCATTCTGATCTGTCACACATCTGTTGTGGACAGTTTTTGTGCGCGTCGGTGAGAGTCCTCGATAGTTTTTGCTTCGTGTCGACTTTTACCAGGCGTGTGGACGCTGCGACCGACGCCCAGGACCTTGATAGCCGACTTCCTGTGTTTTTCGGCGGGGTCCGGCGGCGGCGGTCGGGCCGGCCGGCCGGCCAGACCCCGTCATCAGGCCGGTGGCAGCGGCAGCGCGGCGCTGTCACCGAGCGTCACCGAGCGTCACCGAGCGTCACCGAGCGTCACCGAGCGTCACCGGGCGTCACCGAGTGTCACCGAACGTCACCGGGCGTCATCGGGCGTCACCGGGCGTCACCGGGCGTCACCGAGCGTCACCGAGCGTCACCGAGCGTCACCGGGCGTCACCGAGCGTCACCGAACGTCACCGAGCGTCACCGGACGTCACCGAGCGTCACCGAGCGTCACCGAGCGTCACCGAGCGTCACCGAGCGTCATCAGGCGTCACCGGGCGTCACCGGGCATCACCAGTACACGATAACGCCTGGGAATGACACTCCCCGGCGCCGGCGGCAGTCGCACGCCGACCGACAGCAGCCTCGACGTCTGATCAGCTCAGGCTGAGAGCGTGGCGGGCAGAGCGCTGGTAGTGCCACGCACCGCGAAGACGCTCAGCGATGCCAGTTGGAGATTATGCACGGTGATGACGCGCTCGGTGAGACGCACGGTGATGGCGTTTGGCGATGACGTCCAGGGATGACGCGACGGCGGACAAGCGATGACGCCTGCCGCTCTGACGTCATCTCGACCCACTGATGGCGCCGTGCGGTGGCTCCTGGCGATACGCTATCCGTAATAGTTTCGCCGCGATGACGGCTTCAGATGACGCCAGCGCGCCTGTGCGTCGTGTGGCGATACGCTGTCACAGCTGTCTCTTGGTATTTCACCAGCGCTTATCGGAATGTTTGCCGCCATTTCGTTGACGGTGCCGATACGACGCTGGCCGCGTGACGCGAGGCTCGACTATCCGTAGCAGCTGCTGACCGCTCTGCGGCACGGGACCGTGGTCCCTTTCAACCCCGGTGACTGGCTGTGACGACATCCGGATACGCATCGCCTTGTGAGATGACGTGGCGCCTGTCGACCGGCCGGACTGAAGAATGGCCGTCGACTGTTTCTCGTGCCGTTGACGCCCAGCATCCCACCACCGTCCCACCTATCCCACCACCGTCCCACCTATCCCACCACCGTCCCACCTATCCCACACGTCCCACCTATCCACACCGTCCCACCCTTATCCACCACCGTCCCACCTATCCCGCCACCGTCCCATATCCCACCAACGTCCCACCTATCCAACCACCGTCCCACCCTATTCCCACCCACCGTCCCACCTATCCCACCACCGTCCCACCTATCCACCACCGTCCCACCTATCCACCACCGTCCCACCTATCCGCCACCGTGCCACCTTATCCCCCACCGGTCCCACCTATCCGCCACCGGTCCCACCTATCCCACACCGTCCACTATCCCACCCTCCGTCCCACTATCCCACCACCGCCCACCTATCCCACCACCGTCCCACTATCCCGCCACCGTCCACCTATCCCACCACCGTCCCACCTATCCCATCACCGCCCACCTATCCCAACACCGTTCCCACCTATCCCGCCACCCGTCCCACTATCTACCATCGTCCCACCTATCCCACCACCGTCCCAACCTATCCCCACCACCGTCCAAACCTATCCCGCCACTCGTCCCACCTATCCCGCCACCGTCCCACCTATCCCACCACCGTCCCACCTATCCCACCTATCCCGCCACCGTCCCACCTATCCCACCACCGTCCCACCTATCCCACCTCCAGCCACCTCCGCTCCAGCTTCAGTCCTCGCTCAGTGTGTCGCTCAGCGGCGCCGAGTGTTACTTCCGGCCGATACGGCGCTCTCTCTTCGGATCACTTCCGGTACACCAGTGACCCCGAACAGGTCTCTCTCTCTCTCTCTCTCTCGCTCTCGCTCTCGCTCTCGCTCTCGCTCTCGCTCTCGCTCTCTCTCTCTCTCTCTCTCTCCTCTCTTCTCTCTTCTCTCTCTCTCTCTCTTCGCTCATCGCTCTCGCTCTCGCTCCTCGGCTCTCGCTCTCGCTCTCGCTCTCGCTCTCGCTCTCGCTCTCGCTCTCGCTCTCGCTCTCGCTCTCGCTCTCTCGCTCTCGCTCTCGCTCTCTCATCTCTTCTTTCTGTCTCCCAGCTTTGTCGCTATGGGGATACATCATCAATTCACCTCTAGGCACTATCCATCAGCAGGTCCTCGCACAGTGTGCACTGAGCCACTGGAAACCGCCCGCAGGTGTTCCAGACTCTTGCGTAGTAAACTTCCCCTTTGTTTTCTGTGCACTGATGCCCTTAGCGCATTCTCACATTCTCTTCCCCTTTCTTCCATTTTCCTCTCCTCTCCGGCACTCTGCCTGCCTTGTTTTCGCCAACTGCCTCCGTCTGTGTGTGTGCGTTGTGTGCGCGGTAATTGTGTGTGTGTGTGTGTGTGTGTATGTTTGTGTGTGTGTGTGTGTGTGTGTGTGTGTGTGTGTGTTTGTGTGTGTGCGCGGGTTATCGCAGCGTTTGCCCATTCCGGTCCTCTGAACGGCCGCCGCCACCACCGGTCAACCGTCGGCCGTCGCTCCGCGTCACCCCTGTGTGAACAGTGCCGGCTGGAGGACTGAGTGGGACGGCCGAGTGGAGTGTGGGCGGCCCGACTCACTGGACAACACAGCTGTGTGTGTGTACTGTGTTGGTGCTGTGTTGGTCCTGTGTTGGTCCTCAGTTTTAGCCCCCCGAGTCGTCGAGTGGGGTGGTTGGAGTACGTCGGGGACTCTTTTTTACCACGTCGCTGCGATGTTTGTCTCACAATGATGTCTTTTGACGCCGTAACTTTGTGATAGGTCGGTGTCGATTCCTCTTCTTTCACCGTAATGGTTTCCTGTGTACTGCGAACTACTCTCGGTCTTCTGGGAGTGGCCGGTGTGCCGGCGTTTCCAGCAGGTAGGGTGACGTCATCATTGGAATGTTGCTGAGACTGGAAACTATATCCGGTTATATCCGGTTATGGGGCGGAGACGTGACGCATCGCCCACCTCACCGGCTTACTTACCCGCAGCTTACCTGCCGGTTACTTGGTTACCTGCCATATCCGCCCTTTGAGTGCACAACTGCTAGGTACATATCGGCATTTCCCGCCGTTGATGTGTGTCCGTGCTCGCTCTGACTTGATAAAATTTATGCAATGATACTCATGGTCGTCGGAAGCGGGGGACGGGAGGGACGCTCCCCGTCCCTCCCCCCAAGGGGCACGCGCTACCCCAAACATTTTCGGATTTTAATATTACGCGTATGGGCGTTTTATGGCATGAATCGACTTCAAAGTGCCTCCCCCCAAGTTTCGAAAGGTGTCGACGCCCTTGAGGATGCTCATTTCCACGATCGAAATCGGTGCGCTTTGTTTTCGTCGTGAAAACTCGCTATCTGGCATGATACCGGTCGACTTTTCGAAATTCACCATTGTCCCTGTGATGGCGGTGCATGATAAAATCAGCCTGCAAACGGGTGCACCGACGCGCGCGGTGCTACTATGCGAATCATTGTGCAGGAGGCAACTGACCATTAAAAATGGCGCCACCGAGCGGAGTTTCTGACCCCGGTCTATCGAGCGACTGTGTGACAGACAAGGGCGTCCCCGCGCCCCGCGCCCAAGGAGCGCAGCGCTGTGTTTGATGGAAATTACCGTGACGCCTCAGCGCCGGCCTCCTGCGTGGAAAGCAGCGGCCGGGAACTGAGTCAACACTAGACAATGTGTGCACTTGTCTCCTGCCATTTGTCATAGGTGCTGGCCGGCACGACAGCGGTGCGGACGGCCATTGTTCTCAGGCCGCTCTCAGGTCGGCGGCCGAGGCTGTCTAGCTTTGGTGGCGGCGTCAAACAGCGCACCGGAACGTTGTGGAGACACTTCCGCAAGCGGGTAATCGTTGGGCAACCGGGAGGATTAACAATGCAAATGTATTGTAAAGGGTTTGCGATGATGCAATTGGTTGACTCACGGGATTATTTCATATGGCAAAGGGAATAGAAGTGGAAACTGGAAGGTATGTCTGAAAAGACGAGGAAAGGAAGCCATGTATTGAAATATTGTTGGTGATTTATGTGATCCCACATTCTTTTGTCATAAACTTGCTGTAGCGTCTTGAATTATATTTTTTGTTATTCCGTTCATGGACGTCAGTTGAGTAGCCCCTACTTTTGAGCTCACATGCGCTGTTCTCTCAACCGTTTCGCCTTCTGCGCCTCTTATATCTGCAATCAGCACTTTGCAGAAACGTTTTCTGTGCTGCTCAGTCATACAAGCGGCCTGTCTCGCGTCCTGCTATTGTGCTTCTGACCGGATGTTGGTCTATCACGGGTGAGTCGCCACTCCGTTACTGTGTCGGGTGAACTTCCGCGGCCGCTGCTAGATGGCAGTGCTGTGCCTCTGCCCCCGCCACCGTTGGCGGCGTCCCATCCCCCTCCCCCTCCTCTGCAGCCGGATCGTGCCGTATCTCCATGGCATCGGCGGGACGCGATGGCATCGGCGGCGGCGGTGGCGGCGGGGGGGCTCCGTGACTGTCACACCCCGACAGCGACAGTGACGGTGGCGGCTCCAGCTCCAGTGGCCAGACACGCTGAGATCTGAGCTGCCGCGCCGCGCCGCTCGCCGCGCCGCGCCACTCGCCGCACGTCCGGTCCAGACGATCTGAATCACTAGCGTCACTGGATGCGTCTCGGTGTCGACTGAACTCTCGCAGACTCCTCCTGCTCCGGCCATTGCCAGCCACCGCGCCGCTCGCCGCTCGTCCGGCCCAGACGATCTGAATCACCAGGGTCACTGGATGCGTCTCGGTGTCGACTGAACTCTCGCAGACTCTCCTCCTGTTCCGGCCATTGCCAGCCACCGTCACAGCCTTAGATCTGCAGTGGCGTCATTTTACGGTTCATATGAGGACCGTATATCAACTCTGGTGGGTGGCGCCGCATCGGACGACCCCAACCCGCCGATTGAGGCTCTCCCAGAGAGCGTCATGTTTTCCTCACAAGCTCTCGTTCTCGCCTCCCGGTCCCCGTCTCATGTTCGTGAGGGTCTCTATAAGAGGGAGCAGAACGTGCGAGCGAGCGTTCTCACCGCTCCCAATTCCCCGAAAGGCTGGAGGTCGACTTGCTGCAGGCATTGCTCTCAGCCCACTCTACTCCGTGCCCAGTCCCCCTCCACCATTCCCTACTCTGTGCCCAGTCCTCCCCACTACTCTCAATACAAACCCACTTCCGATGAGTTTGTTCACCAACTGGGTCACCAGCTTTGTTCACCTCTATGCCCTCGCGTAAAGCGCAGGTGGGCTCAGTAAGCTCGGTACCAGAGCAGGGACAGACAAGCTGGCTAAAGCTGCAAAACCATAGTGATAACGTCACTATGCCGTCACTATTCGTCCGCAATAGTAGTGGCGGCGGTGGCTGCTTCTGCCGCTCGGAATACATGGCAATACCTCCCTTCCCAGAAGCCCCCAGTCTCGCGGCGCGGCCCATTTTAGAGCTGGAACTTGGTCTGTGGCTGAGATATTTTCCAGTTACAGACTCGGCCACTTGGTACGCGGCAATTACGCTAATGGCAGAGCTGCGAACCGGACGAGCAACGTCGGCGAGCGGCGAGCGGCGAGCGTACGTCCGTCTGTTGGCCGTGTTTATTGCAGCGGGGAGCGTCATCAGCGTTACGATAAAAGCCCGTTGCATCATCGTCACGGTTATGAGGCGTCCTTCATATGGATTGGAATTGACTGGGGTGGTCTGTTAAGGGTGAGCCCAACTGACGTATGGATTGGAATCGACTGGGGTGGTCTGTTAAGGGTGAGCCCAATTGACGTATGGATTGAAATCGACTGGGGTGGTCTGTTAAGGGTGAGCCCAACTGACGTATGGATTGGAATCGACTGGGGTGGTCTGTTAAGAATGAGCCCAACTGACGTATGGATTGGAATTGACTGGGGTGGTCTGTTAAGGGTGAGCCCAACTGACGTATGGATTGAAATCGACTGGGGTGGTCTGTTAAAGGGTGAGCCCAAACTGACGTTATGGATTGAAATCGACTGGGGTGGTCTGTTAAGGGTGAGCCCAACTGACGTATGGATTGGAATCGACTGGGTTGGTCTGTAAAGAATGAGCCCAACTGACGTTTGGATTGGAATTGACTGGGGTGGTCTGTTAAGGGTGAGCCCAACTGACGTATGGATTGAAATAGACTGGGGTGGTCTGTTAAGGGTGAGCCCAACTGACGTATGGATTGAAATCGACTGGGGTGGTCTGTTAAGGATGAGCCCAACTGACGTATGAATTGGAATTGACTGGGGTGGTCTGTTAAGGGTGAGCCCAACTGACGTATGTATTGTAATCGACTGGGGTGGTCTGTTAAGGGTGAGCCCAACTGACGTATGGGTTGGAATCGACTGGGGTGGTCTGTTAAGAATGAGCCCAGCTGACGGCAACAGATACAGCTGCTATGCGATCTGAGAGTTTGAACGGGCTCGTCATGGTGGCAAGCACCCTCTTTCGACACGACGGAATCCGGCACTCTTGCTCAGGCGCGGATCCAGGATTTCGGTCAGGGGGGGGGGGGCGCAATACGCAATACGCAATAAGTTGTGCTCCTCCGGCGCGCCCAATGGGCGCGTCATAGGAAAGTCCCGGACTGAGGGGGGGGCACCCAAGCACCCCCTGGATCCGCGCCTGTTACTCTATTGCCAAGAACTTCTGGAGCCCATTTTCATGGATACGTTTTTGGTTTCGTGTTCCTTTTCGCGCAGGTAATGACAGTTTGTTTAATTTAACGCTGTCTTCCCTGCTCTGGTTCATTTATCACAACATTCGCTTAACTGAGGACGTAGTCGCTGCACCCGGCACCGTTTAAAGTTGTGTGCATTTAAGAAACCGAAACACTTGAAACTGGATTATGTTACCTATATGGACAATGGACATAAGTCTTTACCCAATGACTAAGTTGAGCCGTAGTCCAGCTTTACCTCCTTAATAGACTGATTTATAATTTGGCTTAACTGCGTTTCTGCTTCACGCTTCTTAAGCCTACAGCCTTGCGTTGCGCCGCTCGCCCAACTGCCCGAACACTGTGTAATTAGCTTCGCCGAAACGACTTATGTCGGCAATGCCTCTCGCGTTATCCGCCGGCTAGGCGTAGTCGGACGACGCGGCGACGGCAGACCACAATTTAGTGCTCAGTTACGCCGCACTTAGATGGTTTGTCCGTGCATTCCTGCGTCACATTATAGCGCTGTTTATCGCTTAATTGGGGACGTGGATTAATAGACAGTGCCTTTGTGATATCCCGAAAAGTGGTGTTCTTACTGCTATATCCTGAAAGTGATCTTATTGCTGAGAGCTTTGTGAGCTTTCATTTCCCTGATCCGCCCGTTTTTCTTTACGCTCATCGGTAATGTCTCCGTCTACATCGTGTTTTTCTCAGACTAGCGTTCACATCCTTGTTTGGCTGGAGCTTTGTTGCCATGTCGGCTCCTCGCGGGCCTTTCTGGAGCGATTTCATTTTACGTCGGCTTGCCGGCTGATGAAAGCGGAAAAGCTGTCTGTCCGCTTGTCGCGAAAAATCCGATTCTCGTCACAGAAAAGCCGACCCAGAGCCGTGTTATGGCTGCTAGACATCGCCACGGATCGACTGCACGCTCAGCGACGTTATCTGGCGACCAACGTCCGCAAAAAGACGCCAACTAGCTACGGCCGCACAGAGAAAAACGCTATCTGGCAACCAACGTTCGCAGAAAGACGTTAACTGGCAACCGTTGCACGGTGAGGGACTGGTAACTGCCGGCAGCAGCCGCCGCCATCTTGCTGGAGCCTCACAGACAGGTCTGGTTTGTAGGTATTTCCGGATGCAGTGCTCGGTGAGATGACTAAGCGGTGAAACGGCATTAGTTATAGGCTCTGTGTAAAGTCGGGCACCGAGGCCACTGCTGTACCCTGTGACTGAACTTAGCTTGGCTAACACGGCAAGCCTTTTCCGCCATTTGCTCAAAAAGTGTCGAAACTTTCGACACTTATCATTTTCAACGCACTTCGCTTTGGCTTTGCTTTTTAGCATTTGCGCCCTTGTATTGGCTATCACCTTTGCATCGGCTATCAGGTGACATTGAGAGCGAAACTGACGTTTCTTCCGTGATCCGCCCGTTCTTTACCCAGGTTATCCTTCCAGTTCGCACCTCGCATCTCTACATCCCCTCCGATCTTCCGCTGGGGGTCGGCAGAGGAGGCAGTCATGCCTGCCCGACTGACTCCGCCCCTGACGCTCTACCCTCGATGTGTCATCCCAGCGCCGGGGAGGGAGAGGCGAGCTCGGCCGCTCCTCCCAGCTGCACGGCACCCACCGTGCGCCATTTAGACGCGGTGTGCTATTTACGGCGCGGAGCTGCGGCGATCGTGACGCGATTCGCCACGCCTGCGCCGTTACTGCCACGCGCAGAGGGCGCCTCACGCAGTGGAACATCATGTGGATGCGGTTCATCTGACACACTCTCGGTGAATGTGATGGACTCGTGACTCAGGCGATGAACCCTCACCCTCACCTCATGTGATGGGGTGAACTCCTGGCTCAGGTGGTAAACTCTTGGTCCATGTGTTGTTCTTTGTGACCATGTGTCCATTTGTTGTCAATGTATTGTTTAACGCTTTGTTCATGTGGTCAACCCCTGGCTCATGTTTTTTGTCCGCCCCTGTAGCTCAGTCGGGATAGCGCTGGGCTTCTGACCTATCCCGGTAGTGGCAGCCCGGGTTCGAGTCGCTTCCGCTCCTATTTGCTCACTGACTGGAATGGCCCGGCCAGTGGCACGTCGCTTTGAAGAGTTCAGTTGACGTTCATGTGACGTGAGTCGGACGAGTCCAGGTATGTCGGGCACGTACAACTTTCGTCTAAATTCTGCCGACCAACAGGCATTGTACGATCGGGTGGTGAGGTCAGGGCCTGCGCAACAAAAGCTCTGCTTAGCATGGGTCCCGACCTCGGAAATCCATCCATACAAAACATTCGGACTTTTTTTTTAAATGCTATGAATTATGTTTGCTACTTGCTTTTTTTGTTACAAACCAGGCGCCTCACAGCAAACCCGATGTCAACAACAAACCAGGCGTAGCATAGCTAACCCACTACGCGACAAACCTCCCGTACCATGTGGCAAACAGCATCCTTCGCACCAAGCTGCGGCTTTGTCGGCGGCTGCGCAGTGCGTATGTGGCAAACCTGCCGTCTGTTCTTGTCATGCCTTCTCCGGCCTTGCTGTGAGCTCAGCGCCTTTGTGGCACCGTTCGCCGCCATCGGGGCTCAGGTAATTGGTATTTGTTCTTACGGAACGGCCGTCAGCTGGCGCGTTACGCCCCGTCACGCCCCGTCACGTACCGTCACGTACCGTCACGTACCGTCACGTACCGTCACGTGGCGTCCCGTCGCCGCCCGTCGCCGCCCGTCGCCGCCCGTCGCCGCCGATGAGGCTGTCGGCTTTTTCCGGCACGCATGCTTTCTGCCTGTCGTTCGCTCTATGCGTGCTCATTCGGTCTGCACAGAAGCCCCGGTAATCAGTCATCGGCTAATGGAGACGGGCGGTGGCAGCAGGCGGTGGCGGTGGCGATGGCGTGTGGCGTGGCGGTGCGCGCCGGTGGCGGTGCCGGTGGCTGGTGCGTGCTACCGAGGTGCGGTGACGAGCGGTGACGATGCGATGCTATGGCGATGCGTGCCGCGGCAGCTGATCGGTGGCGGCTGTGGCGGCTGTTGCGGCTGTTGCGGCTGTTTGGCGCTGTTGGCGCTGTTGGCGGCTGTTGGCGAGCTGTATGGCGGCCTTTCGGCTGTTGGCTGCGGCTGTTGGCGGCTGTTTGGCGGGCTAGTTTGGCGGCTGGCGGCTAGTTGGCGGCTTTGCGGCTGTTGGCGGCTGTTTGGCCGTGTCCGTGTCTTCAGCAGATGTCGGTGTCCGTGCGTGGCGGCGGCGGCTGTTTGTCGGCTGTTGGCGCTGTTGCGGCAGTTGGGCGACTGTTGGCGGCTGTTGGCAGTGTGCGGTTTCTTCTAGCGAGTTCGTGTCCGTAGGCGTCGGTGCGCGTGCGGTGCCGCCGTACCGGTGGCGCTCGGGTTCGTCGTCCGATTGTTTGTGTGCGTGACCACGGGTCCAACCCCCGGCCCTCTTATACGTTCGCTCCTTATTACGCCGCTAATTAGGAAGGTATCTGTGTTTTTAAGTCGGCGGCTGTCAGCTCGCTCCTCAGTACGCTCGCTGGCGACGAAAGGGTCGTAATGGGTGGCGTGAGGTGACCGGATTCGTGGATGGAAAGATATGTTAACAGTGTGTCGAAGGGGTGCGATGTGGTGTGCTTCCGTGCATCTTTTGGGATTGTTGAATGCGATTCAGCGTGTGCGCACTGTAAAGCTCAGGTAGAGCGTCGAGACCTTGACGACTGTTTCCTCAATTGGCGTTTTTGTGCTCATCAGCTGAACTTCATAATATTTTCGCATCTCTTTCTGATATGTGTTGACACCTCCTCTCTGCTAAAGCTATAGTTACTGACGATTATTGTTCTGTTTCAGGTAAGTTAACTCGGGCGAGTGTGAAAGTCGTCTACGGCGGAAAGTCTGTTGTCAATTCGGCAATCGTAACCTAAATCACTAACGAACTCGTCACTTCGTGGCGCAGTAAACGTGATTTACTTACCAACGACACGGTAAGTTAAGCTTGCTTGAGATATGTATAAATGGACATGCTTGAACGTCGAGATAACTCCGATGCCATGGTGCATTGAGTGTGGAAACACATGTTCACTCGCTAATTGTCGACGATAGCTACTTCAGTTTAAATGTAATATTTATAGAAGAACGGCGCGAGGCTTTTGTGAAACATTGATGACTCGGCGCGAGGCTTTGTCGAAACATTTTTGACTTTCGTTTTCGAATTCAATAATGTGGCGTTGTTATGAGTTATAGCATACTAATTAAACCAAACCACTTGCTTTTATTACTTCCATCAGTTGAGACTGTGCTCGTTGTATGGATGCTTTAATTAAGACATGTATATTTTCTGTCGTTCGACTGTGCTGCAAAGGTCTAGACCTTTATCTATCATATATATATGGTACTCATACATATAATAGTCTCATGTTTTCATGTATGACAGCGGTGTCGAGGTTGTGCGCTCTACGTTCGCTGTATAGATGTTTTTTGTTAGCAATGTTTGGGAAAATCGCTGGTTATATGCATGCGGCACGGTCTATTTATATGCGGTATTATACAAATGTGGATTTAGAACTGGTAGCTGAGCATGGCGTGCTAAAATAGAGCACACAATAGTTAAACAGGATGGATGACAGTGTTCTTCTTAATATTTCGATGACGCAGTATTCACCCTTGCATAAACTTATGAGGTTCTCTATCACCATCTGGCATCGAGTAATCCGAATTTAATTTTGCATGATACTTGATCGCGCTGGATTGTGGTCTAATTGATGGTAAATCTCTCAAGGGAGCCGTAATAGAGCGTATCAGATAGCAAGATCATTCAGCCGTCCAACCAGCAGTATACACGGTCGAATCACGGTCGAATCGTTTGAGTTCTTGAGATGAATGAGTTTTAAATTGCCATCAACATCCAGCGAAACCAATCTTCGGATTTCCTGATACGGGACATTGACTCAAAATCTGTCATTAATGACACACTGTAGTCATTTGATCTACGACCACTCTTGTTTTATTTCCCGTTCTCCAATTTGTAGTAGACCCACGTCATACTTTGTTAATCTATATGCCAGTAAACTTAGAGGAGTGTATGCTCAGATAATGTGGGTTAATACCCAGTGTGTTAACTTACTGTTCTATCTATGATTTATGGTAACACTGAGCCGACACTACATGCCTATTCAAAGGGTCTGTTCTTAACTATTTCGCCGCATGTGTGGTTTGATTAGTCAATTAGTTGCTGAGCCACGAGGTCGTACGATGCCTGCCCATGATGCGGGCGTGTTCGAGAATCCGCAAAGGTAGCGAAGTCCGTTCGACTTTCCAGTCGGCGTTGTTGGAATTATTGGACCGATGGCATGCGCTCGATGTCGTCAACTCCTGCGCCGCGGTACGTCGCTATTAGCGCCGCGGTACGTCGCTATTAGCGCCGCGGTACGTCGCTGATAGCGAGCCGACCGAGTTCGCTAATTAAAAATAACTGCTGTGTCGCCGCTCCGGTCATAAACCGGCGCCTTCTTAGCCGGGCTAAGTGTTAAGTGCATCTACGCGTCGCTCACCGGCGATCATAATTCATTCGCTCTGCGCATGTAGTTACCAACTACGGACATAAGTTCCGGGACTTCACTTCAGAGTTTTATGCTCGCTAGTTTGAAGAGCAGTGAACACGGATAGATCGATACAGAAAGCCGACGGAAGTTCTTAACGATGCTTGGCCTAACTGGAAGCTGCCTACTTTGCTGGCTTTGCCGTCTCGTGCTGACTAAGAAATGCTGGCTGCCAATCAGTCAATTTACTCGTTTGTCGTCCACGAACTTAGTGCTCTGTCATTGCTTGGAAAATGGGACCACAGTTTGGTCTGTCCAATTGTTGTTTCGGCTTTTAAGCCGTATGCGCCTCACATTAGCGTTCCCATTCGTAATGCAATTACGTCATTTGCTGGCAGCATTTATCGCCGGGCGACAGTCGCCTAAATAGTCGGTAGGCTTTGTGATGTGGACGAGCGGCATTCTTTCGCGTTATAGTGTGTCTAATGTTTTCATGGCTTCTTAACATTCACCGCGAACAGCTGCTAACATCGTGCTGAAATGTTCCTCATTATGAGCTTATTGCGAATGACATTACAGTAACGGGACCTAGGCATGTATGCATGAGCCATGATGACGGATGCATTACATCAGTCATCTTCCTTCGCCTGCCATGAACGTTAACATAATTCGGGGTTTACATTGCCAGCCATTTTACAAATTAAACTGGTTTATATTGTCAGATCGTGTACAGAAATCGTCATATAGCCAGTCTTTCCAGATGTTGTATTTATCTTGACGTGTGACTGGTTCTGAGACTGTGACATAAATCGTGGCTATCGAGCCCGTGTCACAGATAAATCACCGCCTCTCAGGCGGCAGATATGTTCTCTCGCTCCGAGCAGGATGGATCGCAAATCTGAAACCGCTCAACTATCGACTTTATGTGTCCAGTATGTTTGGAGTGATTATGACCGATTTGATGACAAGGTACTATATTCGATTTTAATGTACCGACCTATAGACATTTCCTAGTTTATACACACATCTCAATGATATTGATCATTTGCGTTCATGCGGAGTCTGGGACATGTCCTTTTCTGTGTCGCCAAGCTTAGCTATGTGGTGCACGTCACTCGCTGTTGTTTTTGAGTATTGAGTCTGTTATCGGTCTTCGGACGGTCCCTGTCTGTTCAAGTGTTCTGTTGCTCTCGATTAGTGACGTCACTGGGATGCTTGCTGCAGCTGCTGGCGCGGCGCCAACTCCGCCGTTCCGCATCATTGGCTAATGCTAATGAGGTTTGCGTTATCTCATTCGCTGCAAACTTGGCATAATATCCTGAAGAGAAAAATAGCTTCTGGATTGAAAAAGTTACGCGCATAATTGACTTTGTTCCCGCGGGATGGGACGATGGCGCTTAGCCGACGCGGCTGTGGGATTTCTGGAGTAAAAACTGTGAAAATAACTGCAGAAGCCATTCTGAGAAATTGCACCATATGTTGTCGCAGTGGCTTGACTCATTAAAAGTGTTCAAATAGTGCTCAGACATTTTCCGTGATCACTTACCGCAGAGGGTGTGCCGTTAGCTTTCGAGTGGATACGGTACTGACGATGCTTGGTCGTTCAATTAAACTGGACGCTTGCCGGTCGACTTGTCACTTTCTACCAAATAGGCTTATTTCCTAGGATCGTGACTGGAGAATGACAGTTAGAGATTAACCATTGACCGGTTTTGCTTGCACTCATGGTACACAGTGTATGTTCCTAAGGTCGGCTCTACCTGAACTGGAATGGTTGCTGCACGTATGAACGACTGGATTATTCAGGGGCCAAGGGATTGCACTATGAGTTATGGTTGTTTGGATACTAGTATTTATCCTTGTTTCGTATTACTTTCTACTCTTTTCCAAAAAGTTTAATTTAGAATTTTTCCACTTCATAATTAAGAAGAGTATTTTAGACAAACTATCTTTAACTTTCTTAACCTGATTAATTTGAATGCTTAACGGTTAACCTGTGGATAACGCAAAAACAGGTTGGTACAGTATTGCCATTTGTACCAGCTGTTTCTGGTGGGCGAGTTTTGAAAAAGCCGAGTACCTACACCATAAGTTTTTTTAGGTTGAATTTGCCCCTCTCTATAGTTATTTTAGGTTGAATTTTCCACACCGCACCCTGGCTTCAAAGCAATTATTATTCCTAAGACCATGGATACTAAGAACAATTCAGCTGCATACCCTGCTGTCGATGTATTGCACTGTGACGTGTAGTGAGGTTTGTGACATCTCTCACTCGAGTTAGTGACGGATCGCGTACGAGTTATGTGATCGGGTCTGACCAGTCCGCAGCGAACACGGTCTCCAGTGCTGCGGAGCGTTACGCGTTACGCTGTTACGCTGTTACGTAACGCCGTTACTTCGTAACGCAAGGTAACGGCAGGACCGATCGAATGGTGTTACGCCTCTGTTCTCCGACGAAGTCTCCGGTGACTCACGCAAAACAGGCCCGCGTTGGCTCGCGATGGGGGCTTCAGAAGATAACGCTGAGATATGGGTTGGATCACGTCAACATGTCTGTCCGTGTTTTCTTTTGTGTTCTTCTTGTTTCGATTGGCTTTGCATATGTTTTCATGCGGCATTTTGTGTCAATGTTCGGCAAGCGGTCGCTCGGCCAACGAGGATGCTGCCTTCTCTCTGCGCTCAATGTTCATATTCCTTTCATTGCTGACGGTATAGCTGTGCATAGCAGAGTCAAGCATTACTTAGGCGTCATATGTCTTTGATTTGTGGGCAATGACTATACCGAGTTCGCGTGTATTTTCGGCCGCAACGACGGAAAGTGTAGTGGAAAAACTCGCCAAAGAATAGGGATATCTTTGCTTTGCAATATTTCCTTACACAGGTGATTCGAGACGAGGACGATTGGAATATTGATACTGGTTGTTTATACGCATGGGCTGTGATGACAGCCGGGTCATCACAGCCATTTTGGGGCGACCATTTTGAATGTGACAAATGACATGCTTCTCTGAATGCCTGTAGTCATGCTAATCGCTTTTTTCAACGGTTATGTCACCACCTGTTCGCTGTATTTGCCGTGTCTCGGGAGATAAAAGGCGTATTTTCGCCGCGTCATCGCGCGTTGGCCTTTCGCGCTGAAGCGGCGGGAGGAAGCCGTGCTTTTCATTCCTGTGCAAATTGGCTGAATGAGTGCGCACATTAGCAGAGCAAGCAAGCTGTGCCGACCCAGTGGTCCGGTCATGATAGCCACAGTCGGCCGCGACAGCGAACCGTCGCGTCACGCACCCACAAAGGGGACACACTCCGGGCTGCCGCGTCCCCGCGCTGCCTCGCCGCCCCGCTGCTGCAGCTCCCGTGGTCCAGATCATCAGTCACTGTGGCCGAGACCTGGTACCGCCGCACGCCGCGAGGCCGACCCCGGCGCGTACCGCGCTGCTACCGTGTGTGCGTCGTGCGACTCACCACGACAGGAGGTCTGGCGAGACGTCACGAGGCCTGGAGTGACGCCACGATCACTCCCCGGGACAGGTCGTCCTAGCATGTCGAGCTCTCTGCGTGGCGCGCACGTCTCTGCAATACGACAGGACGACAGGACGGTCCTCTGCAACAGGCTGCAGCGGGGTGGAGTGCAGCCCGAGTGCGACGCGCCGTGTGTGTCTGCGACCCCCGCACCGTACCGCCGCGCCATACCGCATCCTAATGTGACGCGAAATTGTCCGCACGTGACGCGCAGCCCGAGTGCGCCGGGCGCGCGCTGGTCGCGGCGCGGCGTGGGGGCGCACACACAGACACTGTCACGGTCAACTCCGGACGACCACGTCGTTTGTCTTGTCTCGCGCCGTGCGACCCCCGCTGAGAGCTCCGTGTTGACCTCCACGGCGGCCCTTCGGTGACCTCAGCGGTGACCTCAGCGGTGACCTCATCGGTGCCCTCCGCGGTGACCCTTTGGCGATCTCAACACGGTGATCCACGGTGACTCACGGTGATCAACGGTGATCCGCGGTAACTCGCAGTGACCCGAGGTGACCTCCGCGGCAGTTGGAGCCCGCATCCCTGGCGCTCGCGGCCTCGTGATGGGTTTTGATGCGGCCCTGCTGGTTGGCTGCAGTCACGCTAAATGCCGCCGCACGACCGTCGTGCGCGGCACAGCGTGACTCAGGACCACCGACGGGGACCGGGGACCACCGACGGGGACCATGTGACCTTAGTTGTCGGTCCGCCCTTAAACCTCAATCATCATCATCGGGGACTGCGGACCACCGACGGGGACCGCAGTGGAGACTGCAGTCCCCGCGGACCACCTACAGGACCGCAGTGGAGACTGCAGTCCCCGCGGACCACCGACAGGACCGCAGTGGAGACTGCAGTCCCCGCGGACCACCGGCGAGGACCGCAGTGGAGACTGCAGTCCCGGTGTCCGCAGTCCCCCGCGTCACAATCGCCGCGACTGTCAGTGGTATTTCCGGCATCCAGCAGTGGAATGACAGGCATACAACAACGGCATCAAGCCTGGCAGCATTGGAATGGCTGAAATGGCCTGCATCCAACAGCGGTATCACGGCCAACAGAGGAATGGTGAGGGGGACGTCCAACGGCAGGATCACGTCTAGCTTTGACATCGCCAGTATTTCGTTAATAGTTGCCTCAGATAGATTGAAACTATAACTTACGGTAGGTTATGGACGCAACGTAGGTATAACCTATCGGGTGAGCAGAAAATTAACTCATTTAGGCGGCTATTTTAAGTATTTACTACATTACACCCTGATTCAGTTTTCGCCGCTCCTCCATCATCATACGATTACCGCCGGGGAGTGTATCGGTGTTGTATATCTATGCGTCTCCGAATTATCGATTAATCATCCATTCTGTTGGGGGTCACTCCTCGTTTAGATCGAATAGACCCAGCCCGTGTAGCTCCTATCTGTTATCGTCTATTTTTTACGCAACAGAATGAGCTGCGAGCGTGCATTACTGGGATAAATACTGGTTGGCTAACACTTACGACAGGTACTTGCCCCACATAATTTCCCCTCTCCCTGGGGTCTCTTAACTGACCGATCAGGCCGGTAGATGAGGTGCTGCCGCCGGATAAAAGTGTGATAAGTATCGTGTAGCCTCCGCGTGACTCGTGTTTGTTGTCCTCTTACATACCTGTTAATGAGCTTCCCGGGGCTGATTCGAGCTCGGAACAGCTCGGAACAGCTCGGAGCGGCTCGTAGCGGCTCGGAGCGGCTCGGAGCGGCTCGGAGCGGCTCGGAGCGGCTCGGAGCGGCTCGGAGCGGCTCGGAGCGGATCGAAGAGCGGCTCGGAGCGGCAGCCGTCTCGGAAGCGGCTCGGACGCGGGCGGCTCGGTAGCTGCGGCTCGGAGGCGGCTCGGATAACGGCTCAGGACAGCGGCCGGTAGCGAGCTCGGAAGCGGCTCGAGAGCGGCTCGGACGCGGAACTCGGAGACGGCTTTGGAGCGACTCGGGAGCGGCTCGGAGCGGCTCGGAGCGGCTTGGAGCGACTCGGAAACAGCTGGGAACGTTTCGGCACAGCTCGAGATATCTCCAACTCTCAACGGATTCGCAAGAGCTCAGAACATCTCGGCACACCTCGTAGTAGTCCTGAAATGAGCACCTTGAAGTACCTCTTGAACACCTGTGAACACCTGCGAGCAACTCTGAACAGCTCTGAACAGCTCTGAACAGCTCCGAACAGCTCTGAACAGCTCTGAACAGCTCCAAACAGCTCCAAACAGCTCCAAACAGCTCCAAACAGCTCCAAACAGCTCCAAACAGCTCCGAACAGCTCCGAACAGCTCTGAACAGCTCTGAACAGCTCTGAACAGCTCTGAACAGCTCCAAACAGCTCCAAACAGCTCCAAACAGCTCCAAACAGCTCCAAACAGCTCCGAACAGCTCCGAACAGCTTCGGACAGCTCCAAACACCTCCGAACACATCCGACCACATCCGCGCACTCCGAACAGCTGTGGCGGCGGGGGTGTAATGGAACACGGTGCACCAGACTGAAGTGTAACTGGCGGAGCGCCGCCTACACAGGGCGCGGCTCGGCTCGGTCGCTGTGTTATTGAGAGCCTCGGCGCCTGAGACGACAGGAGAGGCTGGAGCTGCGCGTGGGCAGGCGCCACGGGAGGGGAGAGGCGGCTCGGGATGACCTGAACCGGCCGGCGACTGCAGGTCGCGTGGTGCCAGCTCCTCAGGAGGCGGTGTGGTGTGGGAGGAGTGTCTCCCATAGCTGCGCCTCTCCGCACGGGATGTTCGTGCTGCTGGTTTCATAGAGCGTCGTTAGATGTTCGTGACGGCTGACAGAGCCTGTGGTATTATGTTGTGAGGGTAGGCGCAATAGAGACGCCTCTCGGTCGGTTTGTAATACAAGTGAATTTAACAATCTCTTTTTTATTTGTATTTCCTAAAGTGTTAGTACCCTCCGGCGAAAATAATTAACAGACATCTTCCTTTAATCTTCACAAGCTTTGAACAGAGAAAGTGGAAATTCCCCAGCCGAGTGTCTCGGCTCCATCATATCGAGTGTCTGAAGGCTCCTCAGCCGAGTGTCTCGGCTCCCCAGCCGAGTGTCTCGGCTCCCCAGCCCAGCCGAGATGTTGCGAGAGGCGATCGTTACCCCACTGACCTGTAGTGCGTCTCTGCAGCGTGTTGTGCGTGCATCAGAACAATCGGCAACATTCCACATCAGATGAGTCGTGAACTATCGATACGCTTTTGATTGACACAGATTGCGAAACTGTTTAGAGCTGGGCCGGCTTCGATGCATGTGTAGTTCGTTTCGACGGCTCTTATCGGATGGTCTCGACGGGAGCAACTGAATGAAGTGAATGCGTTAATTATGATTCGCGTTCGAAAATTCCCATTGGGTAGCGTTATCGAGTGTCAATCACGCTTGCCTAATTTGCTAGGTTGATGTTGTTTCGATTGGAATGCCGCATTTATACGAAATTATCACCATCGATAGCAACTAAGCAAGGTTATGTACCTGTTTGTGTTTGGGGTTTCCCCGATGCTAGGCTAGGAAGCACCGAGTTATGATTTATGATGATATTCATCGTCGACTATCGGTTTATGAAGTAGCTAGCTAGCTGGGGCTCTTATACATGGCTGGTCTTCATCAGAACGATAATAAATCATTTTAAATTGCTTCTCACCATATCGCGAGCATCGCAGCTGTTCTGGTTGCCTTTCTTGTCCTTTGTCTAGCTGATTTATAACGTTAGAACAGTTCAACATGTTTATTGGTAAACGTTTGCCCCATTTCAAGCGATCAAATTCGTTTCATCGGTGTGCTGTCTCACTAAAAAATTAGCACGACTGAAATCCGATCCTGACCATCATCATCAATACAGTATTCACAGCTCTACACCTGTCGTTATTTATAGGCTCTGTTAAGTGCTGAGAGGTTCTCATGGCGGTGAATCGGGCCGCTCTTTGTGCCCACAGCTGGCGGTAATGTTCTCTGCTCTCTCTCCCCTCCTAATGTCCAGCTGTGACCATCCCGGGGTGTCCCACTCGACCGCCGGCCCAGACAAGACCACAGGCGTGTCCAGAAAGACCGTGTCCAAACGGAGATTGGCCCTCTTTGAGCTGGGAAAGCCGCCCGATTTACAGCATCCCGCAATGCCGGGCGTCCCCTTTCGTTTCAATTACGCCGCATTAGGGTTCATTAGCGGCTTTTTGTCGCGCCCTGTCCTCTCGCGCAGTTTGCACTTGCCCCGATTGTCATCTTCACAGGCGGCGCAAAAAGGCGGTGATTCGGCTGGATCCCGCGCTGGCGACTGCCGGTGCCCGTAAAAAGCCTGACAATGGAGGCCCGTATGTCACCGTCGGGCGGTGGCGGGCGGCACCAGCGGCGGCGGCGGCGGGCGGCGGTTTGTCGCGCAGCTCCCGCTGGGAAGCTATGGCCCTGGGGCAGACGGCGGCACCGGGCCAGGTTTTTACCACGAGCGGCACTGCTGCCGGCCCGTCCCAGCTGCCGGCACGTCCCGTCTCCTCCGCTGCTGTCTCGGGCTTCGGCTGCCGTCCTGGCTCGGCTGCCGGCACGTCTCGGCTGACTGGCCCCGCTGACTGACTAGCTGACTGGCCCCGCTGACTGGCTAGCTGACTGGCTCCGCTGACTGACTAGCTGACTGGCTAGTTGACTTGCTAGCTGACTTGCTGGGGGTTGGTAAGGGAAGGATGTCCTGATGAGGTGACAGTGCGGACTGAGCTCTTTGTTCGGCTACCAGAGAAGCGTGGCGAGGTCTTGACCTGACCTCGCCTGGGTCAGGGCCAGCCGGCTCGGGCAGACGTGGCTGGAACTGGTCAGTGCAGTGGTTGGTTGGCGGTTGGGTGGTAGATCTCTGAGCCGACAGGAGGACCGTCTGAGCCGAGATCGTACAGTGTTTGGTGTCTTAGGCGGCTACATCCCGTTATAAGAAGGCTGGCTGGAAACCGCGATTAGGACGCTCACTTTGATGATAACACTAAATGAAAGCCACTTTATAACGATGGCTAGAAAAGGCTTATCACAAGCATCCACAGCCTGTTCGGCATGGCCTCTGCATGACGTGATTAGTATTGTATGCAACAAAGGGCAAAGAATGCAAGCTTGCATAATTTCCTAATTCAGTCGTACTTGTCTGAATCGAGCTACGCCGAAACACAATGCAGCTCGAATTAGCATCACACAAAGCACAATCATTCCTCCTCGAAGGGCATCCAATTGATCATTCATCACAACCCTTTTATCTGAATTTGACGACAAAAAACTCTCTTCCGCTTTGTTTAACGACCCCGGCAGCATTGCAACTGGCCCGGGTTTTGAGTGGCCGATCTCGGGTGGCGTTCTTTCAGCGGAGGGTTCGCTGCCTGAGAGCCGGCGCGTGGCCGGTGTAGGTGACGGTGCCGCGGGTGTATTCGAACGGGGAACGCCCCTTACACCCGATCTCTCGCGCGATCCATTGCGAAACATCGGCATGGCTCGGGTTTTTGCAGCGCCAGAGTTATGTTACGTCTCACCGCCCAGTTTTTGCTCAAATCGCCAGTTCCGCGGTCTAATTTATGACTAGGGGCTGGCCGACCGACTGGCCGCCTGCCATTGTTTCTTCCCGGCGTCCATGTTCTCCTCCGACATGCCTGAAAGGCACTGCTGAATTATCCCGCCACGGTCAGCGTTCAAAGCAGTGAGCCAGTCACTGGATTGGCAGTTGGCCAGTTGGCCAGGTATATTTGGCGGCCATGAGCTAAAGGTGCGGTTTGTTGGCTCTGCACCGGCCCTGCCTGACCGGTTGGTCCACAGACTCGCCCGCCGCCGCCGCCGCCGCCGCCGCCCGCCCGCCGTTGCAGGCCCTCGAGTTTGAACAGCGGCGGCGGCGGCGGCGGGGCGGGTGGTAGCCTGGAGTCCGGTTCTCCCGGTATGACCGCGGGTGGACGGCCGGCGCGGCGGCGGCGGCGGCGGCACGGCTGCGGGTGTGCCTCGGACATGCCCCACGCCTGACCTGGCCGGCTGATTCACAGACCAGTTTCTGGGCCGCCGCCGCCTGCACCTCTGCCGCCCGCCGCCGCCGCCGCCGCCGCCGCCGCCGCCGGGCAGCGCCGGCCGGCGCAAGCTGCAAGCCAGGCTTTGTGAGTGTGTAGTCGGCTGGCCGAGTGACTTGCCACTGCTGCTCTTTGGAGAAGACGTCCTGCGCGAGGCTTCGTGAAGCACTCACAAAGCGGAGGCTCCTGAAAGCTGGCGCGTGGCGTGCACCCGTGCGGTTTCTTGCATTGAAGTGGAGTGACGCCCGGCTTTGTTTTTCGATCGTGCATTCGTTTGAAAAGCGTTCCGTGCACGTGCATGCAGTCGTTAGAACCGGTTTTCTAGAAAAGGGAATGCAACGCCTGGAATCCATTGTTGTCAGGCTGAACGAGTTGTTGCATTTTAGGCTTGTTGTTTCCAGCATGCAATTCCCAGAGAGCGTCATGTGCAAAGCTCGCTACAAAGCAGACATTGTTGGCCAAACGAACAGTAGACTAGGGAAATGTCGGCTAAACGTGGAGCAGTCAATCACGGTCAGACGTTGGTGGAATGTGCGGCGCTGTATGTCGTGAGTCGTGACTTATTACCGCGTGCGCGTCATGATGGGAGTCAACGGTACCCCGGCTTTGCATCTCAGCGGCGGCCTTTTTGCTGAGCAAACCAGTCGCCGGAACATCGCGTCCTGCCGTGCCGTTCCACCCTTCTTTCTGCGCCGTTTTCGTGCCACCGCCGCGCCGCGTTCGTGCCGCTGCGGCGTCTGTGGCGCGGCGGTGGCGAACGCGGCTCTCTCAGCTCGTGACATGGCGGCGGTGGGACGTGTTGGGGCGGTTGTGGCGGGGCGGTTGTGTCGGGACGGTCGTGGCGGGCGGTTTGGCGGGCTCGACTGGCCGTTGAACGTGCGACTGGCCGGCCGAGGTCGGAGTCGGGTTTTTACGAGGTGTCGGGTGGCGGCTTCCAGCTCACGTGGGTCTCTGCTGCTGTCACCGGTCACCGGTCACCGGTCACCGGTCACCGGTCACCGGTCACCGGTCACCAGTCACCAGTCACCGGTCACCGGTCACCGGTCACCGGTCACTGGTCACTGGTCACTGGTCACTGGTCACTGGTCACTGGTCATTCACTGGTCACCGGTCACTGGTCACTGGTCACTGGTCACTGGTCACTGGTCACCGGTCACCGGTCACCGGTCACTGTCACCGACTACCGCGCCAACATCACCGTCACCGACTACCGCCACCGTCACCAACTTGGACCGAAGCAGTGGGTAGATTATCGCGAACGAAGCCGTATGAAGGCAACTTTTCCATGAGCTTATCCTCTCCCAGTGGCCAGTCTCACCTTTATTCTGATGAGCCAGACAGAGCACATCAGAGCGATCGTTACACCGAGCTTCATAGTCATCGCAGCCCGTCATAATCGGGACCTCGGTGCCGTTTTCGGAGACGATCAGTCGAAAATCACCTCTCTCTTCCGGCGACGGCTGCCTTTTGGTCGTGTGGGAGATGTCCGAAGTACGTCTGACTATCGTGGATAGGCACATGATGTCTAAAGGACGTCCGTAGTGTGGATAGCGCAGCGGCTGGCGAGTTGGAACGTCCGATAACGTCCACACGAGCCTTGGCGAACACTCCCAGACGCGGACACCCTCACACTCTGTGTCCGCGAACACCCTCACACTCTGTGTCCGCGGACACCCTCACAGTCTGTGTCCGCGGACACCCTCACAGTCTGTGTCCGCGGACACTCACGTCTCACAACCTGTGTCCGCAGACACCCTCACAACCTGTGTCCGCGGATATTCACACAATCTGTGTCCGCGGACATTCACACATTCTGTGTCCGCGGACACTCACAACCTGTGTCCGCGGACACTGACAATCTGTATCCGCGGCGCGGACACTCACAATCTGTGTCGCCCGTCGGTCACGTTTCCGCCGCCCGTTGTGCAACTCTCCGGTCAGCGAGTCGTGGGAGCCTGGGGGAGTCACGTGTGCCTGGCAACCCGTCACCAGCCGTGGTAACCCGTAACCAGCGGTGGTAACCCGAGTACCACCACTGACCCCCCACCCACTCGCTGGCCGGGGCGGCGGCATCGCCAGAGTGACCGGTCACGCCCGCGTGCACGGTGTGATTGAGCCATGCAGGATTGTTCTGTGACGGCTGTGAGGTGCACTAATTGCACTGTGGTGCACGCTGGTGCACGGTTTGGTTTCCTGTTGACGGGGCTCGTTAGGCTTGTTTCGCCACTCAGTTCTCGTCAGGTCATTAGCGAGGGTGGAGCGGGGGCGGGGGAGGAGGCGTTGTCTGTCGGATCAGGGATTGCAGCAGACAGGTGACGTTTAGGTGATGGTTAGCCGGGATAACAGGGGGCTGCCCGGTGGCCCTTCCGCCCACCGGGGCAGCACGGGTGCATCAAAGGTAATATATGATTATCCACGCTAAACCGGATATATGCCGGGTGACTCACTAACACTTATGAATGGTTGTCGTGTTACGTTTGTCAGACGTCCGAGCTTACTGTCAGGATGCATTCATTGCTCGAGGAAGGAAGGGGAGGGGTTTGGGTTAGTTGCTTCCAAACCTCGGGACATCGTAGCTTGTTACTGTAGCTGTAAGAGTGAATGGCAGTGGCCGGTAACTAACAGAGGCTCAGCTTTCACCTATGGCTTGTTATTTTTGGTCAATGGATTGAATGCCAATCCAGAGTCTGCATGGTGTGTTAAGCCTACCATACTTACTGTCTGACATGAATTACAGTTTGCATAGAGGTCGGGTTGCCCTAGATGAATGGATCGGTCGGCAGTCCCAATACACAATTGTATCGAAATAAACCTTTATTTAGACAGGAAGGCAGTATTATGATTATATCTAACGCCTGCTATTTCCGGGAAGTGTTTTTACGCGCGATCAGTTCCACAATCTGGGCCTGTATTATCATCTCGTCCCTTGGCGAGGTTTTTCGACCTCAGGATAACATCCTCCGCTTGTTGCTCCGTGGTCGTTTCACTCCCCGCGAACACCGTCGGAATTGAATTAAGCTATCGGCTTCGACTCGGGCCCAAGACTAATGCTCTGAGCCTGCCGGCCCTGTGAACGTAGGCGCTGTCGAACAAAAACACTGCCGGAGATAAGTCAGCGCGACTTTTTCCTCAGCACGTCGCTATGTTTTCTGTCGGCGTTCGCCGGCCGGTTCGAAGCACACAGGCTGTCTGTCAATGTTAGCCTGCCGCCAGTCGCGCTGCATGCAGATTGCCGGTACAGAAGGCGATCCATAAGGGCGTATACTCAAGGTGAAAAAGGCCCGTCACGTGGCTTGTTGTTCCAGCCTGTGCGGGCAGCCGGGTGGCTGGGCGGCTGCGCGGCGCACGCGTCTGTGTCACCGTTTTTGTTGGTCGGGGTCAAGGTCATTCTGCGGGAGGAGACCTCTGGCCCGTGTGATTGCAGCGCGCGGAGGAGGCGTCTTGTGCGGGAGGAAAACACTCAGCCTGTGTGTCTCCACGAGTCGCTGTTAGTGATGGTGCTTGTGGTGGGGGCTGGTGCCCAACCGTGCGTTGATTTAGGAGAGCCGAGTGTTTGGAAACGCCAAGGTTGTAGGGCGGTGGCGCAGAAAAGGCGTTCTGGTTATTTGTGGAGTGTGCTCGATAGGGTTTCACCTGAAGGGGTTCTTGATTAGTGCAGGCCTCAAACGTTGTTGAACATGCAAACTACTTAAAACTACGCGTAAGATTGTTTGAATGAGGTCGAGGCCATATAAGGTGTTCAAAGCACTGCCAGGCCGGTACGGGTCTTCTTAGTTAGGGGAGATGAAAACCAAGGAGAGATGAAAAAATCTCCAAGTCTGACACAACAGGTTACAGGCAGCACTCATCAAAATCAGCTAAGGCCTTACAAAGTAATCTACATTTGCTCATCATAGTTGCCCATTATAGCTCACTCTGGGCTTATGTCAGGATTATTGATTAGTTGTGGACTATTTTTTTGTTCGGGAAATATATAATGTTTGAACAATTTGATCCTGGCTTCCTCGTCGACTCGAGGAATGTACTTTAGTTTGCAGTGATTGGTTGAATCACTGAAGTGCACATAATCCATTGATTTAAGTGACTCATCACTTATTTTTGACGAGTGACAGCCAGTGCTATTTTTCCTCACGAATTTGTCATGCACTTCCTTATTTGTTAGGTAGGTCGCTGCAGTGTTCTTTTGTTGAAGGGACGAGCGGTTGATGTCATGCCTACTTTTGGCGGCTTGTGGCAAACAACCACGCCCTAAAAACTGCGATTTTCGCATCGAACAAAGAGCCGAGTCTTAATTATTCCGTTCACGCCTTCACGGCCCATCGTTGTGCGCTCCGCTTCCTGCCAGGGAAACACTGTGGCCCAGCCGGAATACGAATCACCTCTGTCTCCCGCAACAGCCGTCAGTTCTGACCAGTGGAACACCCACCTTCCTGGTAGGAACGGGGCAGTTCTCCCACCTCTGCCCAGTGGTAATATGGTGACCCACGTGGGAAGTGCAGTAGTTTTGTATCGGCAGACCTTGAAGCCAAGTGGTTCGCCTTCTATGATCATGCGAAAACCATCCACGCATTGGACGCAAATTGACCAGACGCGCATGCAAAACCCCAATAACCAATTACCAAACAAATCCACGCACTACAGTTTCGTTCCTTGTTATTACAATATATTTTTATGGGTGAAAAATGATCACAAAAGTTGTCGCGCCCAAAAAACAAATATCATCAACAGCGGCATAAAACAATATTTAAGGTTGCATTTTGACGAGAGAAAATCGACGGGAAAGTTTCGGAAAACAGAATGGAAGTCGGAACACGTATCGAGATGGTTATGATTTAAAAAAAGTTAAACAGCAAAATATATTATTTTGCATGAGATCACTAATTCGTCAGACGTGTCTATGTAGCTTTTATCGAATATTAGCCATTACCACATCAGACAAAGCCTCCGCTGGTCATGTCTCGCTCCAGTATCCTCATATCCTTACTGTATCTGTGACGCCGCCTGCTTGACGATGCGATCCAACCTTGTCGATGGGTAACTCCGTCACCTGTCCTCGCGTCACCTGTCCTCGCGTCACCTGTCCTCGCGTCGCCTGTCCTCGCGTCGCCTGTCCTCGTGTCGTCTGTCCTCGCGTCGCCTGTCCTCGCGTCGCCTGTCCTCGCGTCGCCAGTCCTCGCGTCGCCAGTCCTCGCGTCGCCTGTCCTCGCGTCGCCTGTCCTCGCGTCGCCTGTCCTCGCGTCGCCTGTCCTCGCGTCGCCTGGGCTCGCGGTCGGCCTGGTCCTCGCGTCACCTGTCCTACGCGTCCGCCTGTTCCTTCGCGTCGAAACAGTCCTCGCGTGCCTGTCCTCGCGTCGCCTGTCCTCGCGTCGCCAGTCCTCGCTCGCTTGTCCTCGCGTCACCTGTGCCTCGCGTCGCCTGCGTCGCCTGTCCTCGCGTCGCCTGTCCTCGCGTCGCCTGTCCTCGCGTCGCCTGTCCTCGCGTCGCCAGTCCTCGCGTCGCCTGTCCTCGCGTCGCCTGTCCTCGTGTCGCCTGTCCTCGCGTCGCCTGTCCTCGCGTCGCCTGTCCTCGCGTCGCCTGCCCTCGCGTCGCCTGCCCTCGCGTCGCCTGTCGTCGCGTCGCCAGTCCTCGCGTCGCCTGTCCTCGCGTCGCCGCTATCTCCGCAGCGTACACGACATGTGTCTCGGAGGGAGAGAGGCCGGTTTCGGGCGTCCTGGCGCGATCTGCCGGCGTCTAGCCAGATTGCGGTGCCCTCCTGGAGCGCGACGTGATAATTATCTCGATTAAAACCGGTCTTCGATCGGCCGACCGGCGTCATTGGCTGCTATAGGGCCGCATTAGGGCCCTTTGTTTGAGATTGGCCCTGTCCAGCCGGCAGCGGTCGCGGATTACCTGTGTGAAGTTATCGACGCACACTCGCGCTTCGACGAACGGGCGTGACCTTTGCTCAAATTCTGTGAGGCAAGTCAAGGTGACGCGTTCAATAAGGTCTGCACAAGTTCGATGACCGTGTGTCTATCATACATGTAGCCATACGTTCTTGGTGCTGTTAGGAAGATTACATTTGTGGGATCGGGTATTGTCGCAGGGCTGTGGCATTTCCCCATGTGTTTCTAAATGCGCCCGTGGGCGGTAACGCTGAGGAAATTAGCTTTGACCTTCACTGTCAGCGAGCTAGCTCATAAAACGTCAGAGGCTGGCGAGTGAAACAATGGGGCATCACAGTAGCTTCTGCGGTCTAAAAGCAACGTCCTGCCGTGTAAAAACTCGACGTCGCCGTTCCTAAGCAAGTTCTTTCGGCGTGTTTTGGCTGCGACAATGGCAGACACTACCTTGTTTATACCTTGCACTCTGGTCGGTACGCTTACCAAACAATTGCAGCTCTGATAGTAGACTACACAGACTGCAAGGTATATTCGTGTTCTATTTCTCCTGAAATGCGGTGGTTTATTTGCTTGAAACGTTCTGACTGGGTTCCCGCAGGAGCCGTTTTCGTCGCCGCCGACCGCTGAACCTTGGCGAAAACAACAACACGCGATACTGCATCATCATATAGCCTCGACTGCTGGCCCATTTCGTTACCCTTCCTCGCTTTTAAATGATGGGCTTTTATCCGTGGAGCAAACGTTTCCGAGAGTGGCTTCTTCGCGAACGGCGCCTTCCGGTGCCGGTTAGCAGTCGGAGAGCGTTCCATTCGGCTGAGCGTTGGTTACTGAACGCACGCCTGGTGGGTGGGTGGGTGAGTGGGGAAGTTATCAACAGTTTGACTCCACAAATCCCCCCCACGGCCCACACACACACACTCACACACATTGCCACTTTCCCGGCCACGTCAGGTAATAGCAGGTCACTTTGGAGCCGGTTTGTGTGTGTACGTTTACCGGTGCAGTTTGCGGCTTTATTCTTCCACCAGTCCATTCTCACGCCGACGCGAGCGGTGCCGCCTCACATGGACGCGTTTACGCGTTCCTCCCCTCCCCGCCCTCTCAGGCTGGGGGGGGGCGTCGACCTGAGTCGTGTCGAGCCGCGGAGCTTTGAACGGCCCCGCGCGCCGCCGCCGCCGCCTACGGTTTCCCGCCGTTTTCTGTCGTGGGCGTCGGTGACGGCTAATTGTGAGAACGTAGCGATCTGGTTACGAACGTGAGGCCCAGGCCGGACCAGACACGGGGCTATTAGGCTGGGGAGCGGTCCCAGCTGCGCCTCCGTGGCCCTGCTCGGGCATTACCTGGAGGCGATTTTAGATCCCCGGTCAATTATTTCAATTACCGCACACTCCCGCGGCCAATTGGACTCCGATGGGATTTCAGGTGTAGGAGGAAGTGAGCTTTCTTTCTGGTGATGTATTTCGCGGTGTTTGGTGTCTCAAGTTGTAGCGGTTTTGGAGACCCGTGATATTTCGGTATTCTGGATCACGGCTAAGTGTTATGACCCCCCAGCAGCGTTTTTTTTTTTTTTTTTTTTTTTTAAAGGGGCTGCCGGTACGGACGCTGTCTTTAGTCTAACCTTGGTAAATGCAGAACCGACAGCGTAGCGGCGCCAGCTGTCATGGACACCTCATAAGGATTCGGATATCCACCCACGATTCTTTCTACATCGCAAGAATCCTAATCAAGCAAACGTCGCAGCGCACTTGTATTAGGTAATGGTACGCTCACCGACCCGTAGCCAATTTCCCGGGCAGGAGAGTGCTCTGCCGCACCTGATCCCGCTTCCCGCCCTTCCCCGGCCGGCGCGAGGGACTCTCCCGATGCCGCCGACGCCGCGCGGCTCTCCGCGCCACTATTCACCTCTCCTGCGCCACAATAGCCGCTCTCTCGACGGCGTCCTGTCAGGTGGCGACGGTCGGCGACGCGCGCTCAAAGGCCGGGCCGCAGTGCGTGTACCGGCCGGGCCGCCCCCGCCCCCGCCCCCGCCCCCGCCATTACCGTCGCCTGTTGACGGCTCCGTCACCCACATGCTCCCGGCTCCCGGCTCCCGGCTCCCGGCTCCGGGCTCCGGCTCCGGCTACCGCCGCTCGCTGAAAGCCTCTCCATACCGCGGGGCTCCCCAGCATGAGAGGCAACCTGAGCCAGAGATAATGCGCCGACAGTGTTGGCTTTGTGTGGGACGCCGTGCAGGGGATATGCCTCCTCTCGCCGCGACATTAGGGTTTATGCTCTGCGGGCGCTCCCGTGTAGATTTCCAGTTTCGGTCGAGATGCGAACCTGACGGATGAACGGATCGAATAGAATATGGACGGTGCGTTGTTATATTGTTGGTAAGCACGCAGTGGGTCTAATGCATTTATTCTGTACATTATCTGTATCTAATGCATTTATGCACGCACACTGCGTGTATTCTATATTCATTCTTGCTGATGATTCATCAGCATAGTGTTCCTGATGCACTAGCAGCAGTGCTAATGCATGGTACGGACCAAAACAATTACTGACACACAAGTTACTCCTCAAAAATCTGGCTGCTCAACTCACATTGTTCAGATCTGCGTCAACCCAGAGATTCACATCTGCTGTACCGTCCAGGTGACTGTGCAGACCTGCTCGGTGATGACGTCACGACTGATGACGTCACGGATGATGCGGCGGCGGCGGTGACGTCACAGGCGGCGCGGCGGGGCGCCGGCCTCCCGCCCGCCGCTCGGCGCGAGGAGGCGCCGCCGGCCACTCATCTGCATGCATTAGTGTCCGACCCGACGGCGGGAGGCCGTGCAGCAGCGCACCAGCGGCGCACCGGCGCCACACCGGACCGCACCAACGCTGTACCGAACTGCACCGGACTGGACCAGACCGGCGGAGGATGGCGGTGGAGGCGCGGGATGCGAGACTCGACCGGTCCGCTGCCGCTGGCCTCTGCGTGATATTCTGCCATTATTGCAACTCTGCTGTCACTGCCGCTGCTGCCCGCCGCCGCCGCCGCCGCCGCCGCCGTCGTCGTCTAAAACTGCGGTGGTCGCTGAGGCTCTTCTGCCCGTGGCTGACGGGACGTGTGACTTCGCCTGACCTTGCCGCTGTCTGCGGCTGCGGCGGCCTCCTCCCACCACACCGCCGGCCGCCGCGCCGGTGGTATTGGAGTTGACTGTTGCGTGCTACACTGCTACCTGTTGAGTTGCTCTCTCCTCCGCTGTCCAGACCGGTCGTGGTTTCTGTGAACTTGTGCAACTGTAAACTGTAACTGTAGCGTCTTCTGGCATTTAGTTGCTGGGCCTTATGCTCTTTTTATGCTGGTGACACCACCGGGTTCGGACCATTGATGCTGCCTGGAATCATCGCGTTCTGTCGATATTACTCTCCCAGTTATATCTGCACTCCGATCATTTCGAGGGCTTGGGAATCCTGTCCCAGATCAGCCATCTCATTTTCCGATCTCCAGTCACTTCTTACGGTTTGGCGGCTCTCCTGTCTCCACCCCTTTTCCACCCCGCCGCTCATTCAATCCATGCCCGCTGCTCATTCAATCCATGCCCCGCTGCTCATTCAATCCATGCCCCGCTGCTCATTCATCCATTCCCCTGCTCATTTCATCCATGCCGCTGCGCATTCATCCATGCCCGCTTGCTCATTCATCAATGCCCGCTGCTCAGTTCAATCCATGCCCGGCTGTCATTCAACCGTGCGCTTGCTCATTCAATCGTGCCCCGCTACTGATTCAATCCATGGCAGCCTCCCCTTGCATAGAGCTGTCCTCCTGCTTGTCCCATCCTGCCTGTCGTCTGCTCTGTCTCTGCCGTCTACCTTCCCTGCCCCGTCTCTGCGTCTTGCCCGTCTCTGCCGTCTCTGCGCCCGTCTCTGCCCGTCTTACTGCCGTCTCTGCCGTCTCTGCCGTCTCTGCCCGTCTCTGCCCGTTCTGCCGTCTCTGCCGTCTCTGCCCGTCTCTCCGTCTCTGCCGTCCTCTGCCCGTCTCTGCCCGTCTTGCACCGTCTCTGCCCGTCTCTGCCGTCTCTGGCCGGTCTCTGCCCGTCTTGCCCGTCTCCTGGCCGTCTCTGCCGTCTTGCCGTCTCTGCCCGTCTTGCCCGGTCTCTGCCCGTTCTGCACCGGTCGTCTGCCCGTCTGCCCGTCTCTTTGCCCGTCTCTGCCGTTCTACTCCCTGGCCGTCTGCCCCGTCTCTGCCCCGTCTCTGCCCGTCTCTGCCCGTCTCTGCCCTTCTCTGCCCGTCTCTGCCCGTCTCTGCCCGTCTCTGCCCGTTCCTGCCCACTCTACTAATCCTATTTACCCGGCCGGCGACGGCCGGTGGGAGCGATAGAGTGACGTCATGGCGGAAAATACCCCGTCGGTCGCCGCACCACCGGTCTGCTGGTCCGCTCGCTGCGTCGCGTCGGCTCTCTGCTCCGGCAGTCACTGCGCGCTGCCGATTCCTGGGTTCGATGGTCCGATGTCCGTCGGTCCTCTTGTCCCCTGGTCTTCTGGTCCTCTCATATATGGTCCCCTGCTCTTGTGGTCCATCGGTCCTCTGGTCCCCTGGTCCATTGGTCTTCTGGTTTCATGTTCTTTTGGTCTATCGGTCCTCTGTTCCTGGTCTTTCTGGGTCCATCGGTCTCCTGTCCCCTGGTCCTTCTGGTCATCGGTCCTCTAGTCCCCTGGGTCTTTTTGGTTCTGGTCATCGTCTCTTGGTCTGCCTGGTCCTTCAGGTTCATCGGTTTAATCTGGTCCCAGGTCCATTGGTTCCTCTGGTCCGCTGGTCTTCTGGTCGGCCAGACAGCCGAGTAGTTCCTTCTCTCGATAAACGATGCAGGGGCCTGTCAGCTGCTGGTGCCGAGGTCGGGCCTGTCAGCTGCTGGTGCCGAGGTCGGCCTGTCAGACTGCTGGTGCGAGGTCGGGCCTGTCAGTTGGCTGGTGCCCAGGTCGGGCCTGTCAGCCCTGCTGGTGGAGGTCGCCTGTCAGCTGCTGGTGCCGAGGTCGGGCCTGTCAGCTGCTGGTGCCGAGGTCGAGCCTGTCAGCTGCTGGTGCCGAGGTCGGGCCTGTCAGCTGCTGGTGCCGAGGTAGCGCCTGTCAGCTGCTGGTGCCTAGGTCGGGCCTGTCAGCTGCTGGTGCCGAGGTTCGGGCTGTCAGCTGCTGGTGCGAGGTCGGGCCTGTCAGCTTGCTGGTGCCGAGGTCGGGCCTGTCCTGCTGGTCGAGGTCGGGCGCTGTCAGCTGCTGGTGCCGGGTGGGCTGTCAGCTCTGGTGCGAGGTCGGGCCTGTCAGCTCGCTGTGCGAGATCGGCCTGGGTCAAGCTGCTGGGTGGCCGAGGTCGGGCTGTCAGCTGCTGGTGGAGGTCGCGCTGTTCAGCTGCTGGTGCCGAGGGTCGGCCGTCAGCTGCTGGTGCCGAGGTCGGGCCTGTCAGCTGCTGGTGCCGAGGTCGGGCCTGTCAGCTGCTGGGGCCGAGGTCGGGCCTGTCAGCTGCTGGTGCCGAGGTCGGGCCTGTCAGCTGCTGGTGCCGAGGTCGGGCCTGTAGCTTGCTGGTGCGAGGTCGAGCCTGTCAGCCTGCTGGTTGCCGAGGTCGGGCTGGGTCAGCCTGCTGGGGCGAGGTCGAGCCTGAGTCAGCTGCTGGTGCCGAGGTCCCGGGCCTGATCAGCTGTGGTTGCCGAGGTCGGGCCTGGTAGCTGCTGGTGCCGAGGTCGGCTGTTCAGCCTGGCTGGTGCCGAGTCGGGGCCTGTCACTGCTGGTGCCGAGGTCGGGCCCTTCAGCTGGCTGGTGCGAGGTCGGCCTGTTTAGCTCTGGTCCCAGGTCGCGCCTTCAGCTTGCTGTGCCGAGTCGCGCCTGTCAGTGCTGTGCGAGGTCGGCCTGTAGCTGCTGTGCGAGGTCGGGCCTGTCAGCTGTTTGGTTTGCCGGTCGGGCCTGTCACTGCTGGTCAACCGAGGTCGGGCCTGTCAGCTGGCCTGGGGCGAGGTCGAGCCGTAGCTTGTCTGGTGCGAGGGTCGGGCCTGTCAGCTGCTGGTGCGAGGTCGGCCTGTCAGCTGCTGGTGCGAGTCGAGCCCTGTCAGCTGCTGGTGCCGAGGTCGGGCTGTCTGCTGCTGGTGCGAGGTCGAGCCTGTCAGCTGCTGGTGCCGAGGTCGACCTGTCACTGCTGGTGCGAGGTCGGGCCTGTCAGCTGTTGGTGGGGCCGAGGGTCGAGCCGTCAAGCTGCTGGGGCCGAGGGTCCGGGCCTGTGAGCTGCTGGTGCCGAGTCGAGCCTGTTCAGCGTTGCTGGTGCCGAGGTGGGCTGTCAGCTTGCTGGTGCCGAGGTCGGGCCTGCAGCTGCTGGTGCCCCGAGGTCAGCCTGTCAGCTGCTGGTGCCGAGTCCGGGCCTGTTCCCAGCTGCTGGGTCGAGGTCGGGCCTGTAGCTGCTTGGTGGCCGAGGTCGAGCTGTCAGTGCTGGCTTGCCCTGAGGTCGAGCCTGTCAGCTTGCTGGTGCCGAGGTCGGGCCTGTCAGCTGCTGGTGCCGAGGTCGGGACCTGTCAGCTGCTGGGCGAGGTCGGCCTGATCAGCTGCTGGTGCGAGGTCGGGCCTGTTCAGCTGCTGGTGCCGAGGTCGGGCCTGTCAGCTGTTGGTGCCGAGGTCGGGCCTGTCAGCTGCTGGTGCCGAGGTCGGGCCTGTCAGCTGCTGGTGCCGAGGTCGAGCCTTGTCAGCTGCTGGTGCCGAGGTCGGGCCTGTCAGCTGCTGGTGCCGAGGTCGGGCCTGTCAGCTGCTGTGCGTGATGGTCGGGGCCTGTCAGCTGCTGGTGCCGAGGTCGGGCTGGTCAGCTGGCTGGTGCCGATAGTCGGGCCTGTCAGCTGCTGGTTGCCGAGTCGGGCCTGCTCAGCTGCTGGTGCCGAGGTTCGGCCTGTCAGCTGCTGGGTGCGAGGTCGGTGCCTGTCAGCTGCTGGTGCGAAGTCGAGCCTGTCAGCTGCTGGTGCCGGGTCGGCCTGTCACTGCCTGGTGCTGAGTCCGGGCCTGTGAGCTGCTGGTGCCGCGGCTCGGGCTGTCCAGCTGCGGTGCCGAGTCGGGCCTGTTCAGCTGCTGGTCCGAGATCGACCTTGTCAGCTGCTGTGCCGAGGTCGGTGCCTGTCAGCTGCTGGTGCCGAGGTCGGCCTGTTCAGTGCTGGTGCAGAGGTCGAGCCTGTCAGCTGCTGGCCCAGGTCGGGCCTGTCAGCTGCTGGTGCCGAGGTCGGGCCCTGCAGCGCTGGTGCCGGAGGTCGGGCCTGTCAGCTGCTGTGCCGAGGTCGGGCCTGTCAAGCTGCTGGGGCCGAGGTCGGGGCCGTCACTGCTTTGGTGCCGAAGGTCGCCTGTCAAGCTGCTGTGCCGAGGCGGGCCTGTCAGCTGCTTGGCTGCCGAGGTCGGGCCTGTCAAGTGCTGGTGCCGAGGTTCGGGCCTGTCAGCTGCTGGTGCCGAGGATCGGGCCTGTCAGCTGCTGGTGCCGAGGTTCGGGCCTGTCACGCTTGCTGGTTGCGAGGTCGGCCTGTTCAGCTGCTTGGGCCGAGGTCGGGCCTTCAGGCTGCGGGGGCCGGAGTCGGGCCTGTCAGCTGCTGGTGCCGAGGTTCGGGCCTGTCAGCTGCTGTGCGAGGTCGGGCCTGTCAGCTGCTTGGTGCCGAGAATCGAGCCTGTCAGGCTGCTGGTGCGAGGATCGGCCTGGTCAGCTGGCTTGTTGCCTAGGTCGGGGCCTGTCAAGCTGCTGGTGCCGAGGTCGGCCTGTCAGTGCTTGTGCCGAGGTAGCGGCCTGTTCAGCTGCTGGTGGGCCTAGGTCGGGCCTGTCAGCTTGCTGTGCCGAGGTCGGCCTGTCAAGCTGCTTGGTGCCGAAGGTCGGCCTGTCAGCTGCTGGTTGCCGAGGTCGGGCCGGTCAGCGTGGTGCGAGGTCGGCCTGTAAGCTGCTGTGCTGAGGTTCGGGCTGTCCAGCTGCTGGTGCCGAGGTCGAGCCTGTCAGCTGCTGGTGCCCAGTCAGGCTTGTCAGCTGCTAGGTGCCGAGGTCGGGCCTGTCCAGCTGCCTGTTCTGCCGAGGTCGGCCTGTCAGCTGCTGGTGGCCGAGGTCGGGCCTGTCAGCTGCTGGGGCGAGGTCGGAACCTGTCAGCGCTGGTGCCGAGTTCGGGCCTGTCAGCTGAGCTGGGCCGAGGTCGGGCCTGTCAGCTGCTGGGGTTGGCCCCAGAGGTCGGCGCTGTCAGCTGCTGGTGCCGAGGTCGGGCTGTCAAGCTAGCTGGTGCCGAGATTCGGCCTTCAGTGCTGGTGCCGAGGTCGGCCTGTCACTTGCTGGTGCCGAGGTCGGGCCGTGTCAAGCTGCTGGTGGCCGAGGTCGGGCCGTCAGCTGCTGGGGCCGAGGTCGGGCCCTGTCAGCTGCTTGGTGCCGAAGTCGGGCCTGTCAGGCATGCTGTGCCAGGTCGGGCCTGTCAGTGCTTGGTGCCGAGATTCGAGCCTGTCAGCTGCTTGGGCCGAGATCGGGCCTGTCAGCTGCTGTGCCTAGGTCGGGCCTGTCAGCTGCTGGTGCCGAGGTCGGGCCTGTCCAGTGCGGGTTGCCGAAGGTAGCGCCTGTCAGCTGCTGTGCCATAGGTCGGGCCTGTTCAAGCTGCTGGTGCCGAGGTCGGGCCTGTCAGCTGCTGGTGCCGAGGTCGGGCCGTCAGCTGCTTGGTGCCGAGGTCGGGCCTGTCAGCTGCAGGTGCGAGGTCGGGCCTGTCAGCTGCTGGTGCCGGGTCGGGCCTGTCAGCTGCTTTGGTGCGCAGGTCGGGCCTGTCAGCTGCTGGTGCCGAGGTCGGCCTGTCAGCTGCTGGTGCCGGATGTCGCGCCTGTCAGCTGCTTGGTGCCGAGGGTCGGGCCTGTCAGCTGCTGGGTGCCGATTGCGCGCCTGTCAGCTGCTTGGTGCGAGGTCGGGCCTGCAGCTGTGTTGCCGAGTCCGGGCACTTACAGCTGGCTGGTTTGCGAGGTCGGCTGTCAGGCTGCTTGGTGCGAGGTCGGGCCTGTCACTGGCTGGTTGCGAGGTCGGGCCTGGTCAGCTGCTGGTGCCGAGGTCGGGCCTGTCAGCTGTGTGCCGAGGTCGAAGCCTGTTCAGCTGCTGGTGCGAAAGGTCGGGCCTGTCAGCTGCTTGGTGCGAGGGTCGAGCCTGTCAGCTGCTGGTGCCGACGGTGCGGGGCCTGTCAGCCTGCTAGTGCCGAGGTCGGGCCTGTCAGTGCTGGTGCGCGAGGTCCGGCCTGTCAGCTGCTGGTGCCGAGGCGGGCCTGTCAGCTGCTGGTTGCCGAGTCGGGCCTGTCAGCTGCTTGGTGCCGAGATCGAGCCTGTCAGCTGCTGGTGCCGATGGTCGGGCTTGTTCAGCTGCTGGTGCCGAGGTTTGAGCCTGCAGCTTGCTGGTTGCCGAGGTCGGGGCCTGTTCAGCTCTGTTGCCCAGTCGGGCCTGTCAGCTGCTGGTGCGAGGTCGGGCCGTCAGCTGCTGGTGCCGAGGTCGGGCCTGTCAGCTGCTTGGGGAACCGAGGTCGGCCTGTCAAGCTGCTGGTGCCGAGGGTCGGGGCCTGTCAGCTGTTGGATGCCGAGGTCGGGCCTGTCAGCTGCTGGTGCCGAGGTCGGGCCTGTCAGCTGCTGGTGCCGAGGTCGAGCAGGGCGCGGTGAGGAGCTCGAGTGTGGAGTCGGGTTCCCTCGGGAGGCCGGTCGATGGCTGGCGTAGAGCGAGCCAAAAGCCAGGGTTTATCGGGTTGAATACTGTGTTTTGTTGGCTAGCGATCTGCGAGACCATGAATAGGTGTTTTTCTTTCCTTTTTCTTCTTCTCGTCTTTCTTCTGAGGCTGTTTTGCATCAATCAAAGGTAGTTTTTACTCTGATCATCGTTTTCGTTCGCAATTACTGAAGTGGAAATCCTATATTTACTGCGGTATCGATTTTACATCACTCTTTCTATTCAGTATTCGTATTCGGTGTGAATGTTTCCCGACTAAGCCGCACTCGATATGCGGCATTTTCCGGCTTTCCGCGCCGCCATTTACGCTCCGTGTCGGCACCCTCAGCCCGTCGACTTGCAGAGAATGCCGGCAGCCATCTGGCGAGCCGTCGCCGCATTCGTATTCATGAGCTCATTTCGGGCGCGTTGTAAGCGGATTAGTGTGGCGATTCGGCCTGTTTGCCTTCCGCTGATGCTGCCCCGTCAGATCGTGCCCGTGTGTGTATGTGTGTGTGTGTGTGTGTTTTGTGTGCACGACGCAATTAGCAGAGCAGAACGGTACAAACCTCAGGGGCCCTCTCAATTTGACCCTCGGCCCCGCGGACACAAGCCCTTCTCTGCCGCGCTGGGACGCGTTGCCGCCCACCGCCCGCGCCCGCCGCTGCCGCCACCCGCCACTCGCCCCGGCCGCTGCCCGTGCTGCCATCTTTTGCGCGGCGGTTGGAACTGCGCCGGACGATTCCGGCGGGGCTTCAGAATACGATTCGACCAGAAAGCCCTGGAATTAAATGAGTGGTTCGTTAGCTGGACTGACGGAGAGGCTCGATGAAAGGCGACTGGACGACGTGCGTGCCGGGTTTTGATTGGTCCGTGACCTCCGTGGGAAGGGCGTTCGATAGTGGCCGCCGTATGTCCACATCAGGGACGGACGGTCGAACAAAAATGTGGAGAGCTGCGACCAACTTTCGGAAGCTTTTGAATTTTTGCTGACTGTGTGTCTGTTGTTTCAGCAAAAAGCTCTCGTGGGTCGATGTGCAGGTCCGCAGTCATTCGAGAAGTGTCACTGTTCTCAAACAGTAAATTGATTTGAAAAGTTAGGACGAGTTCTTGCCATTTTCGCGTCCCTAGTCGATCAGATCACGGATAGTTGGCCAGTTTCGATTTCGATGCAGCGGCGGGAGACCTGAATCCTGAATAGCCAGGATGGCTCACTCGGACAATGTGTCTATGACCTAGCACAACTAACTATCTGTACGCGGTCTGAAGCGGGAAGGCCTTTGATTGCCACTACACCGCCAATCGTATGACGAGCCTTACCCAACGCAGTTCGCTGCAATCTGCGACGAACCTGTGTGTGTTGTTTGCGGCGCTTCTCCACTCGTGCCGCATCCGTGATTGCCGAAGTCGCGTGACTGTGCGTCGTGATGCGTGACTGTGTCGTGACGCGTGACTGTGTGTTCTGTGTCGTGATGCGTGACTGTGTCGTGAAGCGTGACTGTGTCGTGGTGTGTCGGCGCCGATTGATGTAGGTCAGAGGAGCCGCTCCCTGTTGATGGGCGAGGTTCAGGTCATGTTAGGTCACGGCAAGTCGGGTGAGGTCGGGTCGGTTCAGGTCAGGTCGGGTCAGGTCAGGTCGGGTCGGTTCAGGTCAGGTCAGGTCAGGTCGGGTCAGGTCGGGTCAGGTTGGGTCAGGTTCAGGTCAGGTCGGGTCAGGTCAGGTCGGGTCAGGTCGGGTCAGGTCGGGTCAGGTCGGGTCAGGTCGGGCCAGGTCGGGTCGGGCCAGGTCGGGTCGGGTCATGTCAGGTCAGGCCAGGTCGGGTCGGGTCATGGTTAGGTCATAGAGGAATAGGGTTCAGGGACGTTGTCTTCTGGGACGAGGCGGTTGCCAGCCTGCCAGGTAAGGAATGAAGGGTTTCATTGCAAGTGGCCATTGCCTGTACTTTGTGACTCTAAGCTGTCCATGAATATTTCCGTATTCCCTCGGAGGAGATCATTATGCCCTTATGTGATTAGGAGCAAAGCTATCTTTTTGTGTTACTCATGCGTGCCATGTAGGCAATTTGCAAAGTGTATCGTTTGTGCGAATATACCACGCTAGTGTCCGGACCAGGCTTCATCCACTGCGCAGACCATTCTTACCCTATTCGACGGTTCCTTACGAAGCCTCGGCATATCCGCACCGTGTCTGGTCATTCCCCTCTCCTTGCGTGTCGGCACTTCCTGCGGTCTGGTCTGAGCCGCAGGGAGCCGCCAACTGGCCAATTACCACACTCCAGTCACAATGGCGGCGCCCTTGAGACGGTTGGTTGCGCCGCGCCGGTGGTGGCCGGGTCCCCGTGTCCCGCGTGTCGCGCCGGTCTTCAGTCCGCGGTTCCCGCCGCTCTAGCGGGCCTCACCGTGACTAAACTGGCACTCGCAGTTCCCGCGCCACACGCTCTAAGCATCGATGGCGGTCGGTCGGTGTGTGGCCAACGTTTTGAGGTGCAAATCGCCATTCAGCGCGCGTGGACTTCGTGAAAGACCGCTCGACATGGATTCGAGTGTCTGTCGCCCCGCAGGGGGAGATAGGGAGGGAGGGGGTATCAGTCCGCAGCTGCTGTCGAGGTTAAAACCCAACGCCAGCGGCTGCCGAACTGAATGCAGTTCGTTTTGTGCCCGTGAGTGAGCGCGGGATATTTTGTGTCGCGAGCGATCAGCTAATATGCGGCTATACCTATTCAGTGTCGCTGGTGGGGAAAGCGGCGATGAATGCCATCTGGTCGTGTCGCTGTCCCGTGAAGAGAGTCAGCCTGATGAACTGCATAGCGGCGACGCTGCTTCTCCGACCTGGAGGAGGATGTCGCATGTCAAGTGATTAGCTGTCTTGTTGTCAGGAGCGGCGCTCTTTGAAGGCGCGAGATGAGGTGGATCCCGTTAAGTCACTGGATTGTCAGCGCCTGATGATTCATTAGTGGTCGGTTGTCGGGGTAACCGAGTACTGTAAAACAGGGTCATAATTCTGTGATGTGGGTGAGATCGGCTATGGCCTATGAATTGCTTATAGCAGAGCATTTTAGCTATCTGCTTCGCGAAGCGGCATGTTGGGCTTTGAAAAAGTTAAACACGCTGCATTATTGGAAAATATTTGACATTATTTTATGTGTTACATTGTTCTTGTAAGTTGTTACCGCGATGAACGACCTTCCTAAAAAGCACATATTTTTTACATTTTTAGATATATTATTAGTAAATTAATTTATATTAAATTCATATCGTATTCTGGTTTTCTTGTGTTAACGACTTGGCTGCCGCTTCGCAAATAAATATCACGTTTTTGCTCTGTTTCATAGCATGAGATGGTACGTTCATTGCCATAAATGACTTATTCCTAACTTCGTGCAAACTGCAATTGCAGAATAAGTGATGATAAGAAACGCGCCCGACAGTATAACGGTATCGCCTTGCAGCGCGGTGCACCGTGCATGAAGATGTGCGTCACCACTGCACTGCCCCTCTGCGGGTGCACCCCCCTTCCTCTTCCCCCCTCCGCGGCCCCTCGTCAGATGACAATCGGTGCTGCCATTTCCGGCCGCCATTTCTGCAGAGGACTGGGGGTCACCCCTCCCCCTCTGCAGAGGCTGGGGAGTCACCCCCCTCTGAGGTACCGGTGACGGTTGGCGGCACTAAGTGACATACAGGTGGTGACATAACAGGCTGATTTATCCAGGTGACGAGCCGAGGGATTATTCAGGTATTTCTCGGCCTGGTGCTTGCTGGGGCTTTGATTTGCATATCGCTGCAAAAATGATGAGAGATTTTCGATGGCGATAACTTTGTTCTTAGTGCGGGCGTTTGCCGCGTACGTGGCTGGTGATAATATCATTGGGAGATGATCATCAGCGTCATAATATAATACAAACAAAAGCAGCAAAAAGTAAGATGAACTTGCAGCCTTGAAACCTTCATATTAATCTGAGGACATTTACATTTAATCAAGAACCGTTAGACCTGTACTCAAAGTCATAAGTACTTCCATTTTGCATTCTTCTGCAATCCAATATGCCGGCGAATGTGTGCTGCGGAGCGCAGGTGAGGTGGAGCGATCTCACAGCGCGCTGAGCACGGTACCTGGCGCGGCGCGGCTTTGCTGCCCGGGTCTCGGTCCTCGCTCGGCTCCACCTATTAACCGGCTGAGTTCGCTCGAACCGCCGCCGACCACAGCCTGGTTGTTACCGCGTTACCGATCCGGCTGCCCCGCGAGAGCTAATTCTGTCGAGTGTTTACAGCCATCGGCGACCCTCCGGCCCTCGCTCACCGATCGCTGTGTAACGAGGCATGCACTCATAACGCACGGCGCACGGTCGCGCTATGTGTCGACTATTTTTCCGCTTTTTCCTACCCTCTCTCCCTCTCTCCCTCCGCCGCGCAGCTCTCCGCGCTCTCCCCCTGTCTCCCACTCTCTCCCACTCTCTCCACCGACACATCGGCCTTACTTAATTAAGTTAGAACTTGAACTTCATTAGCCGAGGAGGTCTTCCTGTATATGCCACGTCAAAACTTGTTTGTGTGTAGACGGTGACTTTCCCCCGGGAGTATTTGTTCATCCGATTAAACCATATGACCTTGGTGGTGTGTGACCTCTGTGTGACCTTTGTGTGACCTTTGTGTGACCTTTGTGTGACATTTGAGTGACCTTTGAGTGACCTTTGAGTGACCTATGTGTGATCTATGTGTGGCCTCGGTCATCGGTGTGACCTCTGTGTGACCTCTGCTTGACATCTTTGTGACCTCTGCGTGACATCTTTGTGATATGTTTGTGACCTCTATGTGACCCGTGACGTAACCCCTGTGTGACCTCTTTGTGACCTTGTGACCGGCAGGTGGAGAGGTCAGGAGACGGAGGAGACGACAGGAGGAAATCCCCGTCTTCCAACAGAAGGTCTACACCACGAGGAATGTCACTGCCAACACCCGCAACAACACCAGGCTTATCACGGTAAGAGGGCGCTCGTCGAGAAGCTCATCACAACCAGAGGAGTTGAATCTTAAGCCTGGTTATGATTTTGTCGACATTTAAATTAAGTGGTTAAGTTGACTTGGAAGTTGGAGCGCACTATTTGGTAACTTTTAAATGTTCTGAAAACTGTAAGTGTCTTGTAAGATTCATAATTCCTTTTATATAATAAACGTACTTCTTTTCGTAGCATTGGTTCAGATTTCTTCCTAAAACGTTCGATTGTGTCGAGTCGGACGGACGTAGTTTGCCGGTCGATCTGACCAGTAGGTCCCAGACTGGTCCCAGTACCGGCAGTAGTAGTATCTCGCTGCTGCTGGGTCTTCTTCTCTCAGCTGGCTGGGCCGCGTATCTTAGACCTGTCCCTCGGCTGGAGCTCCATGAGAAATGTAGCCACTTACTCCCCGGAGCGAAATTACGGCACTCTGAATCATATATAAGTCCTCCGCTCCGGATAAGACAAAGCAATATTGTGCAATGGTGATATTCCCGGGTCTAGTAACCAGGTGATAAATAAATATTAGAACCAACAGCAGATGGGACCTCGGGGGTCCGTGAGTGGAGTGTCGGTACATTTGGCCACGAAATCGATGAATCGGGCATAACTTTTACAGCCCACACGGCGCGCTTTGCTACTGTCTCCATGGGCCTGTTATTTTCAGCCGTCCAACGTTAACACAGGTCCGTTCCCGTGCTCTCTTTCTCTATCTATATCTCCCCCATCCACTCTGTCCTCTCTCTCTGTTCTGCGTTTTCGCTTCAAGCTACTACCTCAGCCTTGAGCCAGATCGGGACCGAAGTCTGGGACCGCAGTCTGGAACCGCAGTCTGGAACCGCAGTCTGGAACCGCAGTCTGGAACCGCAGTCTGGAACCGCAGTCTGGAACCGCAGTCTGGAACCGTAGTCTGGGACCGCAGTCTGGGACCGTAGTCTGGGACTGCAGTCTGGGACCGCAGTCTGGGACCGCAGTCAGGGACCGCAGTCAGGGACCGCAGTCTGGGACCGTAGTCTGGGGCCGTAGTCTGGGGCCGTAGTCTGGGACCGTAGTTTGGGACCGTAGACTGGGAGCGTAGTCTGGGACCGTAGTCTGGGACCGCAGTCTGGGACCGCAGTCTGGGACCGCAGTCTGGGACCGTAGTCTGGGACCGCAGTCAGGGACCGCAGTCAGGGGACCGCAGTCTGCGGACCGTAGTCTGGGGCCCGTAGTCTTGTGGGCCGTTAGTCTGGGACGTAGTTTGGGGACCGTAGACTGGGAGCGTAGTCTGGGACCGTCAGTCTGGGACCGCAGTCTGCGGACCCGCAGTTCTGGGACCGCAGCTCTGGGACCGTTGTATGGGACTGCGATGTCAGGGACCTGCAGTCCTGGGACCGCAGTCTTGGACCGTAGCTGGACCGCAGTCTGGGACCGCAGTCTAGAACGTTAGTCTGGGACCGTAGTCTGGGACCGTAGTCTGGGACCGTAGTCTGCGACCGTAGTCTGGGACCGTAGTCTGGGACCGCAGTCTGGGACTGTAGTCCAGGACCGTAGTCTTGGGCCGCAGTCCGCGACCGCAGTCTGGGACCGCAGTCTGGGACCGTAGTCTGGGACCGGGACTGCGGACTGAGGACCAGGCACTGGAGGCCGGGTTCCTCGGAGCCGCCCACCGGAACTTCGCTCTGTTGGTCACGTGATCCACCGATAGCGGCCTCGACCGCCGCCGTCCAGCGGTCTCGGTCTCGACCGCGGCCGCCCTGTCCGCGCTGTTCGCGCTCCACTGCTCTGGAGAGGCGGATATGCTAGAAAAATATGGCTCGAGATTCCGGGAGCGATCAAGGATATGTTGAAAAAGCAAGGCATAAAAGGCAGTCCACTTAAACTCACAAAACTGCACCAAACAGACTTCTCGACAGTTCCAGACTACGGCGGACGAGGTGGGAGGGGAGGGGAGTGGAAGGGGGCAGACGCCAGACAGTCTCCCCATTCTTAGGTACATTCAGCACTGTGCCTTTGGCTGTTGTCTGTTACATGCAAAGAATCAGGCTAAGAAGCCGATTTGTCCCCTCATCCCCGTGATTTCCCCTCGGATTTCTGGAGAGCTTCCGCCGCCCGTACTTCTAAAACTGAAAACATGCGTCCGCGTGATGCGAAGTGGATTCGAACGTTTTTTCGTTTGTTCTCCGTTTCGTTATTTTTCGCTTCTTGTGACGCGGACAGCGACATTCGCTGTGACGTCCTCTGCGACGATCGCCTTCCTCTCCGCCAACCCCGCCGCTCTCTCCGCCAACCCCGCCGCTCTCTCCCTCGCCGCACTCCAATCCGCCGGACCGTGTCTGCTCGACGGCGGTCGATTCGACCCTCACCGGTAATCCCGACGACACGCCGAATCCGCTCTCGAGCGCGACCGAACGCACCCCAGCGACCGCAACCGAACGCAACCTCACCGACTACTGCGCTGCGCCGCAGGAGCCTGATCGACGGCGACCGAGTGTCGCCAGAGAGGTGTGTTGTTCGCACCCCCTCCCCCCACCCCCACCGCCGACGGCGCGCTGCTGTCGTGTCGTGTCAATGATCTGCGATTAACGGTGGGACATCGGGGAAAAAAAAACGATGATATCGTGTTTTTCGCGGACGGCGTGGCGCTCACGCGCGATTGCTTGGTGCTGGGTATTATCACAGTTGGGTGGTGTTGATTGATTTCTATGAACGAACAGCGCAGGTTGGGAAGGTTCGCCTTGCTGCAGTGATATGCGGGAACGGTGCGGACTTTGGAGAGCGGTTTTTGCGGACCCGGTCGCAGCGGATCCGGTGCCTGGCGTTAAAGCCTGGAACTGGAGTGATAAGCCGTAGCTATCTCAGTTTTATGACATGAGTCCGGACCCCCGGTTACAGCTCGCTTTATGGAGAGAATATGACGAAGGCCCGATCTGAGTGTAAACAATTTGTCGCCCCTTCCGCGTAAAGCTGGAGAGGAGGGATACGAGCGTTGGCAGCTGTTGTTCGTTCTTGGAATGCGCTCTCTCTCTCTATTTTGTTCCCGTGTGACCAGTGCTGTTTGTTTTGGATTCGATTCCCGTCCTTTCACAAAGCGTCCTCAAGGCCTTCGTCAACACCATCATCCTCTTTGTATAGATGGATGTACTTGCAGAAGGGAGGACATTTTTTGCCGACCAAGACGTCCAGTGAGACGTTCCAGACCAAGACACCTTGTGATCCTGTGTAACCGGTTGTCACGTATGTCGGCCTGCAGCTGAGTCCGTCTCTCTGTCCGGGTCAGAGGTGTTACATGGACGCAGCTCACAGCAGACTGATCTGGCAGCCGGTGGTGCGCGGTTATAGGTCACTGGCAGGTCACTGGCAGGTCACTGTGGTCACTGTGGTCACTGTGGTCACTGTGGTCACTGAGGTCACTGTGGTCACTGAGGTTGTATATCAGTGTTGGCTTGCAGTCAGTTGTTATTGAATTTCTGGCCTGTTTTTCGTGGGGTTTCCCGGGTTGTTGTTGCTCTCTTCAGTGAGTTACTCCTGTTCAGCCTAGCCTTTCGGCGTTCAGCGAACCGCTGCCCGAAGTAGTAAACACCAGTGAGAGATGCAAACTTGCTCACAAATGAGCTATATTCATGAACCCAGAATAAGTAAAAATTCCGACTACATATTATTAAGAGAGTAATTTAGCGTGTACGTACTTATTACTGAAATTATTATTTATATCATATCTGGTATATCTAGAGTCCAGGGAATATTAACTCATCTGTGGGGCCACAAAAATTGCACCTCCACGCGGGAATGCGGCGGCACCATGACCCAGGGGATAACTTGACCCGAAGGGGCTGAGGCCCGAAACGGGTGGTAACTCATGAAGAGAGCAAAGTACCGGACAGAAAGGTGGCCCAGAAATCCAACGCTGCTTGCAGTGGCACTCGGCTAGCTATGCCCCTCTGTTTTCGATTGTGCCCCTGGTGTCCCGCTAGAGTCCCGCCTGTTCCGGTTTATCCCGGGCCCCAGTCCAGTCCCGCAAGTATCGCTGTATCCGGTGTCCGCCACATCCCGCACACATCCCGCCATATTCCCGCCATATCCCGCCATATCCCGCCATATCCCGCCATTATCCCGCCAAGTATCCCACCATATTCCCACCATATCCCACCATATCCCACCATATCCCACCATATCCCACCATATCCCACCATATCCCGCCATATCCCGCCATATCCCACCATATCCCGCCATATCCCGCCATATTCCTGCATATCCCGCCATATCCCGCCATATATCAGTGTCCCGCCACGTCACGTCGTGCCCTCGTGTCCCAGTCTCCCGGTGCCCCGCCGTTCCCGTCGTATCCCTGTGTCCCACCTGCCGTGTCCCGGTGTCCCACCTGCCCTGCCGTGTCCCGGTGTCCCACCTGCCCTGCCGTGTCCCTGTGTCCCACCTGCCCTGCCACGTCCCGGTGTCCGTCTTGTCCCGTGTCGCGCCTCGCACCGATGACAAATGAAGCCCGGCCGCCTTTGTTTCGCGGCGGCTGGCGGTGGCGGCGCGTCGGCGGTGCCTCCGGCGACGATGAATCCTCAGTTTACTGTCGTGCTATTGTGTGCGGGGTGTGTCGGAGGTGGCGGCTTTGTCTACCCGCCGCGTGATGGCCCGATACCCCGCTGGGCGGCCGGACGACGGGCCCGCCGCCGCACCTCCGCCGTCCGCCGTCCGCCGTCCGCCGTCCGCCGTCCGCCGTCCGCCGTCCGCCGTCCGCCGCCCGCCGCCGCCGTCCGCCGTCCGCCGTCCGCCGTCCGCCGTCCGCCGTCCGCCGTCCCGCGCCCGCCGCCCGCCCGCCCGCCGCCCGCGTCGAGCCGTCCGCCAAGTCCGCCGCCCGCCATCGCCGCCGCCCGCGTCGTCCGCCGTCGTCCGCCGTCTTTCCGCCGTCGTCCGCCGTTCGTCCGCCGTCGCCGCCTTCGGTCCTCGCCGTCGTCCGCCGTCGTCCGCCGCCAGCGGCGCGGCCCACCTTTCCTGCAAGGGGCACATGCAGAGCTGCGTGCGTGTGAAAAAGTGACAAAAGTGCCGAAAGTGCTCAAAGTGCTTGGTGTGAACTCGTTGAGTGCAAGGCTGGGGTCAGTTTTCGGACACAGCCACTGGTCAGTGGTCTTTTTGAAGGGGTGGAGAATAAAGGTGGAAGGTCGAAGGAGAAAGCGGCGTGGTTTGTGCACCTTTGTTATGCTCGGAAGGAAACGAATCTAATTTCAGTGTCAAATTAGACTCCCTGGATCAATGGTGGTACACGCTTCGTGACTTGTTTTCCTCCACACCACACATAATGACTGTAATTTATGGTTTCATAAGGTCTGTAATAATGCTGCAAAGTATCCCTTATTCCCTAGCAACATATGCATTGCCATCATTGCAATGCCTAGTGCACACGGATTTCTTTAGCGGTCCGCAGTTTCCAGTATGGACTTTTAAGCCCAAATGAAAGCCGCAAAAATATTGTAGCCCACATATGGCGGTGCATTGTACCTCTGTAACCGGCAAACATAGCCCTCAGCGAGCGGTGGCAGCGTGACCCCTCACCCCAGCGGCGGGCTGGGGCGGCATGACCCCAGCGGGCAGGGGCAGCATGACCCCAGCGGGCGGCTCGGCGGCTCAGCGGCGGCGGGCGGCGGCGGGCGACGCTGGGCGACGCTGGGCGGCGGAACGGTGCCGGTAGCTGCAGGCGTCGGCTCGCGGTGTGATTTTCACCCGTTCACACCGCCGTCCGAGTGTCAGAGGTCAGAAGCAGTGCCATCAGTCAGGGCGGGTTGGAGCCAGAGGAGGAGCCGGCCGCGGGTCCGGCAGATGGACGGTCAGCCAGCGAGGGACCCGGGGTACGCCCAGCGCCCGTGCTCTGGACTCCCAGGCCAGCGTTGGACCCGGGGTACGCCCAGCGCCCGTGCTCTGAACTCCCAGGCCAGCGTTGGACCCGGGGTACGCCCAGCGCCCGTGCTCTGAACTCCCAGGCCAGCGTTGGACCCGGGTACGCCCAGCGTCCGTGCTCTGAACTCCCAGGCCAGCAGGGACCCGGGGTCCGCCCAGCGCCCGTGCTCTGGACTTCCGAGGCCAGCGGTGGACCTGGTGTCCGCCCAGCGGCAATGCTCTAGACTCCCAGGCCAGCGGGGGACACGGGGTACGCCTATCGCCCGTGCTCTTGACTCTCAGCCCAGCGTTGGACCCGGGGTCCGCCCAGCGGCCAGGGACTCGGACCGGTCCTTGCACTGGACTCCCACGCCGCCAGCACCCCCCAGAGCTGAGCGGTTTACTGTCACGGGCCGTTAGGCGGAGCTGCAGGGATTTTATGGGGCTTTGTTTTGCTGCGGGAAGCACGTCGTCCTCTTTGTAGAAGTGGTGGGGTAAGTCAGGTTTGCTGAGGCGGCGAGGTATGACGGCGGTTTTACTTCCCGGCGTGGTTTGACGGTTGGTTTGTGGAGAGTGGGGAGCGCTCTCTGCTTTCGTCTAAACGCATTACACACATGGCGCCAGATTCCGTCGGCGTTATTAATGGTGTGTATTTAGGTGTGACACCAACGCGAACCTTACACTGACCCTGCTGATAAATTGGACTGACTTCATCAAGGACACACATTTTTCTCTAGATTAGGAATCGTTAGCTCACCAAATACTGCGCTGGTATAATAGAGACATAGTCGTTTCGTCCGAGTATGTAACTGACCCATTAATCCACGTCCAGGTTGCGAATCGCCTTCATTCATTTGGTCGTTGTCTTTGGACCGTATTATTACTCTCTTCGTCGGGGCCCAATTATGATGGATGCCTTGGGATCGATGCTGGTTATGTGCCCGCGCTGTTTCGTGCCACAGGCCCACACGCAGCTGTTTATGGCCGGCTATTGGCTATTTTCGCTGTAAAATGGTCGCCTGGCGGTGGTTGGCGGCCCGGTGGTGGCTTTCGACAAGCCACTTGACCGTCCTGGGCCACCTTGATCCAGGTGTGCTCCGTCCTAGGAGTGCAGATTTATCAATGTCTACCCCAAGCATCAGCCGGGCTTGGCGACTGATGCATATCAATCTCCAGCCGGTGATGAAGTGCAATGCCTAATAAAATCACGAGCCGATTTTTGTCAGTTCTCTTTAAACTGTAAACACAAGGGATATCGAGTGTCATTAACTTCCGAGTTGGATCTCTGTTCGTGCTCTGGCTGACTTGTGACGTCACTGGGACTGTACGACCCACCACGGCTGTGTACTGTAACCGTGAGCGTCATGTTTGGCGGCCGTGACGAGCTGAGAGAGATCTCTCGACGCTCTCAGCTCTCTCAGCTCTCCGCCACGTTCGCCGGAGACGGGGAGGTTTGATGGACGTGACGTGAGCTGTGATTCGGCGCCGTATATTTCCCGCCAGATAGGACAGAGTGCCGGAGTTTAGATCTATCCTCCGCTGCAACCGACGCTATCGGGCTCGGTCGGCCCCGAAAAACCGCCGGCCGAGCCACAAATCGCCGCCGAGCGCCACAAATGTGCCTGTTGTCGATGATTTGCGGCCAGATGGTGGCTTTGTTGCTGGCGATGCGCCCTGAGAAAGGATCATTGCATGTTCTGGCACTTGCACGGATTGTATCTGTATCGCTCGAACGCCGTTCCGTTTTCATTGGCTGAGATATACCGGGCCTCTCGCTGTTCTACCGCTCTGCTCGAGCACTTCATGCCGATAACGAACATATTTCATAGGGAAGGCGGCTTGGAACTGAACCTATATGTATTATGCAATCTTAGTCATCAGCACTTGTTATATAGATACATTTAACTCCTTGTTTATTGCCTCTGTCTTTGCTTAAGTTCATCCTTGGGCACTGCCCAAGGATGAACTTAAGCAAAGGAAACTACACCTCTGCCCAATGGGCAGGGGTGTAGTTTCCTATTCAGTTGAGGGGCTTCAGCCCCCTAACCTGGCTTAAGCCTCCCCAACTTGGGCGAGAAAGTGTGTCAAATCCGGGGAGAAATAAGCATTTGTGTGGATTTTTTTTCTCGATTTTCCCCAGCTCAGCCCCCCAAACTTTTTGGGATAAGCTACGCCCCTGCCCTTGGGTATGTTTAATTAGTGCAGGTTTGACTTGGCTGACTTGTGACCTGGTGTGACCTGGCTAACCTGTGACCTGTGACCTGGTGTGACTGTCTAACCTGTGACCAGGTGTGACCTGACTTAACCTGTGACCTGGTGTGACTGTCTAACCTGTGACCTGTGATCAGGTGTGACCTGACTAACCTGTGACCTGTGACCTGGCTAGTGACGGACATATGTGCTTAAGTACAGCTCAATAGACCATAGCCACTGTCTAAGCATCTCCGGCTCGAAAGTATGCGCCCGCAGTGCCCCTGATGTTATGAACACCATAGTATACATGTCATTGTGTGATTTGCAGTGTGTCGGTAGCTAACCAGTGTGATGGCCGTGTGGAGCCTCATGCGTCGCTATGGCCCTCAGCTAACGACTAAGCCGCCGCAATGCATGCGGCGTGTCGCTCGCAAATGTTCCCAAAGCATGCTCAAACTTTTGTCATATTGACTTTAATGGCTGCAAGGTTGCAGGCGCAGAACAGGTTAAATATTGATGCAGTTGTCTTTGCAATGGTGTCGCGTCGACCGTTATCCTTTGTTTAGTGAGTGCACTGGTCAATATTATAATGGTGTATGGGCTTTTGCGCTGTGCCAATGTCGTTGCGTTGTTTATTGTTACTGCGTTTGCATACCGTTGCACCGTTTCGATTACTCCTTTTATTGCATGCAGTCAAGTTTAATTTGCAAAAAAGAATGTTGTTAATGATACTGGCGCTCGTAACTGTAAAAATACACCATACGTTTCCTCCCTGCATTCAGATAAGTGGTATAAGTTCTGCCTTCGGTAGGGTGTGGGCTAACGATGGCTTTCTAGACACGGTAATATATTGAACTAGTTGCTGCTTATTACTTTTTACGTATACTTACTGCTTACTTTTGTGTATTACTTTCCTTGCTTAGTTGAATCATGCATACTATTTTTGGCATTTAACGATATGTGCCATGTTAAATCAACTTAAAGGGAAATATTCACCTTTTCCCACACAAAATTGGTTATTCTTAAAATCAACGTACGAGACCAAAATTTATTGAAAATCCATCACATTTTGCATAAAGAATGTATTACCGAAATATACTTCAAGTTAAAATTGATAAGCGTTCCACGCTTTTAACGACCGGTACTTGCAAAGTTGCAATCAAAATGCGTTTTCCCTATATTTTTTACGTAATGGAGTAGAAAATATATTTTGCGTTCTGCTTGTGATTATACGCATGACGATCCTTTACGATTACAAGCCATTGAATACAAAGCTAACTTAGCAGTTAACCGATGCATATGAACGGCGGCCTAGTTACTAGTTCGTGGTTGCGACCCTCAATTTTTGACAATTGCTCCATTTATTTTCGACATTTTTATTTTTATTTAGTTTTTGCTCTGGCTGTATTCATATAACACTAGTTTTTTATCATGAATGAATCATCTTCCCAAAAAATAAACAATCAATACAAAACTGGCAATTAATTCGGAAACTGATCGATGCACATCGACGACGACCTATTTAGCGTCGGCGATTTGTGTCATTGACCAATCAGGGACGTTGTCGCGCTTCTTGTCGCACTAAGGTAGGTACTTCATTTCTGGCCCTACGACTTGTTTACAAATCAGGATTCAAACCAGAGATAGTGATGGATGATACCGTTCGTTACCATGTGTAACATACATATTTTTGATTTATTAAAACAAAATGAAACAGAACAGTTATTATTTCACTTTTAAATCGAGGTACGATCAATTTGATACAACACATGTGTCATGTCACATAAAATGCAGATAAACAAACCAAACGGTGAATATTTCCCTTTACCTTCTACGCTACTGCTTTGGGGACATGTAACCACAGCGCTCACAACATTGAACGGAATCCTATCGCAGCTTAGCTGTGCGCATGTCACATACGTATAATCATTAACAAGCGATATAACGGCCCGCGGCAGTGAGCTTTTGTGGCTGAATGGTGCACAATGGGCGGATACAAGCAATAACTGGGCACATTTATACCGAGCTGTCGGCACGTCGACGCTCGTTGGCGCTCTTGTTTGGCGTTTGACCGCGCGATGGGGGCGATATTACCCACCGGATCTGTACCGCAAACAGTGGCTGCAGGCTAACGTGATTATAAATCATGCACACAGTGGAAATCATGCGACGGCTAGCTACCAGGTATTTGTGTATATGATTCCATGTTTGAAGGGTTGTTGTAAATATTTATAACTTCGTAATGGGTACCATGTTCGTGACTGTGTTTTCCAACACGATGCTTGTAGCTAGCTCTGAAATGTGCTTTCGATAGTACAATTTTGAGGGAGTAATGAGTCAGTGGACCATCCTCCAGTTCTTGCTATGCCAGAGCAAGACTGGTATCTGTCCATCTTTTCAAACGACATGTACGGTCCGAACGGTGACAGGCTTTCAATATGTAGAACACCGTCTCATCCTCGCTGTTCTGTGACATAAAACACACACCAGGCAACAGCCACCGTTAATGCAGCCGTGTATATTTACACCCGTCACATGCAGCATCGATATCTGCTCGCTTTGGCAACAGGACTTTGCTCGGGCGTACCTCGACGTGACCTTCCCTGTTCAAACAAATAAACCGTTGTTCGGGCTCCAACGCCCGGACCAGTAAGTTGTGGAAGCTTGATGATCAATAGTGGCTCACAATGATCTTGCTTATCAGTTTTTATGTCCATGCTTTATTTCAGCATTTGGCTTAAGTTGTGAGATCGGACATAAAATGTTGGCGAAAATTTATTCTGGTGTTTTAACCATAATCTTTGATGGCGAGAAAACGTGCCTCTGCCGCCCCACCGACGCTGGATGGTCTCCCTGTCGCCGTTTATTGCACCATGTTTGCGATACTTCGATTCTCACGCCCACATGTCCGATGACCTGGTTCCTGCGACCACGTGCGATGTCGCGCACGAGGGCAGGGACGCCGCCGCGACATGGGGCAGTCGACCAGCTGACTCCGCCGAGTACGCGACTGTCGCTGTCGCCGCGACTGTCGCTGTCGCCGATATTGTACCGGGAGTGTGTGGTCATACGTTCGACGCCACCACTCTACTCTGTCTTGTCTTCTTCTGCATCTTTACCTCGCTACAATTTTTCACTCTTCAAAAAAGAAGAGAAAAATAAACAGCAGAAGGCAGTATCACAGCCCACAGCTTTGCCTGGCCCAGCGCTGTTCGCTATGGACGTTTATGTGACATCAATCGGCGTTTTATTACTTAAAAGCGTTATAATTGAACTACTCGACTGGAAACTCTCAGCATTCAGTAACCCGCTTGATTTGATCCCATATTTAGAGTGTAACTATGCTTAACTATCAGGAAGTATGCTAATACTGCTCCGTGTGATGAATTTAACCTACCAATGAGATGGACCACGTATACGGGCTACACTGTTTTGTCAGAAATTATATAATTTGTTACAGTATTTCACAAAGTTATTGCCCCCTTTTACCCCCCCCCCCTCCCCGGGACCAATATATGGTTCTTAGCTGGTGATCTCAGGCTGGCTTCGTAACCCGCTGCAGCGTATAGTTTATCGGCTGATGAGCTGAACGCTTTCAGAGTAATTTCCGGTATCAGATCGGGCATTGTTATCAGAATCAAATATGGTATCAAATATGTTATTACGAGCGAGCGCGAAGCGCTCGCTCGTAATAAGGTGTGATGGTGTGAGCGCGAAGCGCTCGCTCGTCTTTTCTTGGTATATGAGAAAAATCTGATTATGAGCGGCCCAACCCAACCCGTGGCGACGCTTTTGAGAAGCTCATATCTCTTGCAACCGCACGTCCGATTGACAAAGCGGTCTTCTTTGCTGAGCAGCCCCATCCAATAAAATCCTTTTTACCAGTGCCCGACTCATTGTGGGTGACTGCCTCTGGCGGTGGCGCGTGCCGCTTGAGGGTGTTTTGGAAAGGTGTTTTTGTTCGCAAAAACTCCGCAACGGCTGGGCTGATTAGTGTTCAATTTGGTATTTGGCTAGAACTCCTCAGGCCGCCGCCTTTTACACTAGTCTCTTTTGCTTTGCTTTGTTTTGCTTTTGTCTTTGTTGTTGTTTTTGTTTCCTTGCACATGCCACGTGCACACCCTATTATATATCTCAGAAACGGCTGAACCGATTTTGTTCCAATTTGGTGGTGTGGTTAGGACCCCTCAGCCGCCGGCTTTTCCACACGTCAAGGGTAGTGTGCCTCTGGCACGTGCGCACCGTGCACACCCCTATTTTATATCTCAGGAACGGCTGAGCCGATTGTGTTCAAATTTGGTGTATGGTTAGGGACCTCTTAGCCACCACTTTTCCACTCCACATGTCAGGGATGGGTGCCTCTTCACGTGCGCACGTGCACACCTTTTTTGTGTCTCAGAAACTACTTGCCCGATTTATTTTAAGTTCACCATACATTTCCTTCGCGTTCGCTCGCTCATCGCCAACTACGGCGCTTTACTGGTGATATGTTACCAGTATGTTATCAGAAATTAACGGTGTCAGGCTCGTGGCGTCAAATTCAAATTCTGGATTGGACCTTGAGGAAAGCGCTGCAGGGTGTTCAATCGGGGAACACATTATAAGAACTCATTCAGGTATGTCTACTCAAAGTGAAACTTGACTTTGAAACTTAGATGGAGGCTATATTGGTCTGTTTCCTTGTAGTGGTAGGCAAACTCAATCGTTGCGGAACGAAAACGCATAATCACGTCATGATATCTTTCTTCTACGTTTATTTTTACGAATGAACGGATATTGTTATCCTCCATATGCTCAGAACTGGTTCAAAACTGCACACGTGGCTTCTGTAAGAAACACGAATGTTTAACCATAACTTTCCCCCAACCTAACTCATCATCATTCTGGGCTATTCAGCTTTCATGGCCATCGATTGTTTGTATCTCTGATGAGTGATTGTATGGGTGAATGTATTTCAGGGTTGTCCTGGTGTGCTTAGCTGTTGATAATGCCAGAGCCTCGCTCCGCTTATTTTTGCATTGTCAGAATTTATTACTCACAGTTTGGCGAACGTTACAAGGATGCGTGTTATTTATTCTGACAGCTAACGAAGGTGTGAGAGGATTAATGGTCAGCAACGGCGAATATCTGGAATTTTATGGCGCTCTTTCACGGAAAAGAGAAACACAACACGAGCTTGGGATTTTTTCAACATTACTTGAGCACGCCCAAATTGATACAATTACCCCGACTTTGATGTATGACGTCACTGATTCATTTTCGTGTTGTTGGCGGAGTCCGGTTGGGTTTCTCAGTGAAGGTGGGCGGTTCGCGGGCGTCGGATCCCGCCGCTGCTTTGAAGCGCCACCCGGGGTGTCCCCTCATCCCGTCTCTCCGTCTGATCTCCTCTATTTACGGCACAATAAAACGGAATCGGCCGTCGCCGGTGCGGACGATGCCGCTATCCACGCGCGCTGTATAGTGACCTGGACGGCACCGGGGAGGCGTGGGAACCGCGCACCGCGCGTCTGGCGTAAACTAGACCGCCGTCGGCCGCTATAAAATGCCGCAATTACAGGCGTGTTGGGTTCGCTTCCGGGAGGTTTCCGGTCAATCTTGTGAGGCACGTTATTGTCGCGTCTGTGGAGCGTTGATGGACGCATTTTCGCCCCGTAACGACCGGTTCCTCGATTCTCAATTTTCTTGCCGGCGCGTTGGAGGCGAAGTCCCAGCGCCGGCGCTGCCGGCGAATACAGTGGGACAACAGGGCTATTCAATTTGTATGTGCTGCATCGGGCATCCCCGTAGGCGTGCGTCATGACATTGTGTACATTGTTGAACAGACAGACACGTAAGGCGTTGTTGTCACTGTCTGAATGGGACGTCACAGGACGGACCGTCACTAATGAGCAGAAAGTGGCGGCGGTGGCCGTCCGTCGCCCGTCGGTGTCTTCTGAGGGCTCAGGCCGCAGTCAGGTCTGGCCTGGTCAGCGTGGCAGACGTGAGCCGTTGCTGATCACTATGCGTGCCACCGTCTCACTGTCGCCCAGTCGTCTCCGCCGTAGGGACATGAAGACAGATGGCGGCGGCTGTGGAGAGGAAAAATCGACAACAACTTGTCACAAACTACGAAAACTTGTGAATTCCTGCGAGGATAAACCGCAAAGAAGGTACTGATCTATCGAAAGCTTCTGAGGCCTTCCATGAATACACACCTCCTAATTCCTACGTGGTGATCTCCGTAGCAGCAAGTTTCCTTAATTAGCTGGCGAGTTTTGGTGGATTTTTCCCGGTATAGGCAGAACAGACGCTGGACTTGTTTATCCTTGCGGTGCGCCGTGTCACGAGGGACGTCAGATAGGACATGGCACGTGTTGAACTGTCGACAGTCCAGAACATGACACTATCCTGTCCTGTCCAGGACATGGCACGTGTCGAACTGTCGACAGTCCAGAACATGACACTGTCCTGTCCTGTCCAGGACATGGCACGTGTCGAACTGTCCACAGTCCATAACATGACACTGTCCTGCCCTGTCCAGGACATGGCACGTGCCGCGTGTCCAGGACATGACATGTGCCGCGTGTCCAGGACATGGCACGTGCCGCGTGTCCAGGACATGATACGTCCCGACTGTCCTGGACGCGGCACGTATCGCCCGTCCAGGACAGTCACCAGTTCCGGCCAGCAGCCTGGTGTCCTGGCCGACGCTGTCGGATGGCTGCCTGTGCTTGTGGCAGGAGCTTCAGTATTATCCGTGTGAGGGCGCCGTCCAAGGACAGTCCCCAGTTCCGGCAGCGCTCGGTGCCCTGCCGACGCTGGTCTGTACTGGCATGCCTGTCTGTGCAGGAGTCTAGTTATCCGTGTGGTCCGTCCAGGACTGCTTACCAGTTTCCGGGTCCAGGTCAGTCTGGTGCCCTGCCGCGCTGTCGGATGCCTGCATGTCTGATCGTCAGCAGCCTTAGGTTTATTTTATCTCGCAGTACGCGGCACAAAGCGTCCTACGGACAAGTCACCAGTTCCGGCCAGCAGCCCTGGTGTCGCTGCGACGGCTGTCGGATGGCTGCCTGTCTGTGGCAGGAGCTAAGTTTATCCGTGGGCCCGTCCAGGACCAGTCAACCAGTTCCGGCAGCAGCCTGGTGGCCCTGGCCGAACGCTGTCGGATGGCTGCCTGTCTGTGGCAGGAGCTACGTTATCCGTGCCGGCCCGTCCAGGACAGTCCACCAGTTCCGGCCAGCAGCCTGGTGCCCTGCTCGACTGCTGTCGATGGCTTGAACCCTATGCCTTCTGGTGCAGGAGCTAGTTTATCCAGTGTGCGAGTCACCAGGACAGTCACCATTTCCTGCCAGCAGGCCTGGTGTCCTGCCGACGCTGTCGGATGGCTGCTGTCTGTGCAGGAGGCTAAGTTATCCCGTGTGGCCCGTCAGGACAGTCACCAGTTCCGGCCAGCAGCCTGTGTCCTGGCCGACGGCTGTTCGATGGCTGGCCTGTCTGTGCAGGAGCTAGTTATCCGTGTGGCCCGTCCAGGAGCAGTTCACCAGTTCCGGCCAGCAGCCTGGTGCCTGCGACGGCTGTCGGATGGCTGCCTGTCCTGTGCAGGAGGTAGTTTCCGTGTGGCCCGTCCAAGACAGTGCACTCCGCAGTTCCGGCGCAGCAAGCCTGGTGCGCTGGCCGAACGCTGTGCGTGGCTGCCTGTCTGTAGGCAGGAATAGTTATCCGTAGTGCCCGTCCAGGACAGTCACCCAGTTCCGGCCAGCAGCTGGTGTCCTGCGACGCTGATCCGGGGATGGCTGCCTGTCTGTGCAGAAGCTGTTATCCGTGTGGCCCGTCCAGGACAGTCACCAGTTCCGGCCAGCAGCCTGGTGGACACCTGCCGACGCTGTCGATGGCTTGCCTTCTTTGCAGGAGCTTAGTTATCCGGTTGTGCCCGTCCAGGACTGTACAGCATCAAGTTCGCGGCCAGCAGACTGTTGTTGGCCTGCTCCGAACGCTGTCCGGATGGCTGCCTGTCTGTGCAGAGCTAGTTATCCCGTGTGGGCCCGTCAACACAGAGACACCTCCACAGTTCCGGCCAGCAGCCTGGGTGCCGCTGCCGACGCTGTCGGAATGGCTTGCCTGGTCTGTGCAGGAGCTAGTTATCCGTGTGGCCCGTCCCAGGGACAGTCACCAGTTCCGGCCAGCAGCCTGGTGTCCTGGCCGACGCTGTCGGATGGCTTGCCTGTCTGTGCAGGAGTAGTTATCCGTGTGGCTCGTCCAGGACTGTCACCAGTTCCGGCCAGCCAGCCCTGGTGTCCTGGCCGACGCTGTCGGATGGCTGCCTGTCTGTTTGCAGGAGGTAGTTATCCGTGTGGCCCTCCCAGGACTGTTCCACCAGTTCCGCCGAGCAAGCCCTGGTGCCGCTGCCGGGACGCTTGTCCGGATGGCTGCCTGTCCCTGTGCAGGGAGCTAAGTTTATCCCGTGTGGCCCGTCCAGGACTGTCACCAGTTCCGGCCAGCAGGCCTTGGTGTCCCTGCCGACGCTGTTCGGATGGCTGCCTGTTCTGTGCAGGAGCTAGTTATCCGTGTGGCCCGGTCCAGGACAGTCACCAGTTCCGGCCAGCAGCCTGGTGCCCTGCGACGCTGTTCGGATGGCTGCCTGTTCTGTGCAAGGAGCTGTTACCGTTGTGGCCCGTCCAGGACTGTCAGCCAGTTCCGGCCAGCAGCCTGGTGCCTGCGACGCTGTCGATGGCTTTGCCTGTCTGTGCAGGAGCTAGTTATCCGTGCGGCCCGTCCGTGAAGTCCACCAAGTTGGCGGCCAAGCAGCCTGGTGCCCCTGCCCGACGCTGTTCGGATGCTGCCTGTCTGTGCAGGAGCCAGTTATCCACGTGTGGCCCGTCGCAGGACTGTCACCAGATTCCGGCCAGCAGCACCCTGTGTCGGCTGGCGACGCTGTCGGATGGCTGCTGTCTGTGCAGGAGCTAGTTATCCCGTGTGGCGCGTCCAGGACAGTCACCAGTTCCGGCCAGCGCCTGGTGCCCTGCCGACGCTGTCGGATGGCTGCCTGTCTGTGGCCAGGAGCTAGTTTATCCGGTGGCCCGTCCAGGACTTCCACCAGTTCTGCCATGGCCAGCAGCCTGGTGTCCTGGCCGAACGCTGTCGATGGCTGCCTGTCTGTGCAGGAGCTAGTTATCCGTGTGGCCCGTCCAGGACAGTCACCAGTTCCGGCCAGCAGCCTGGTGCCCTGCCGACGCTGTCGGATGGCTGCCTGTCTGTGCAGGAGCTAGTTATCCGTGTGGCGCCGTCGCAGGACAGTCACCAGTTCCGGCCAGCAGCCTGGTGTCCTGCCGACGCTGGTGATGGCTGCCTGTCTGTGGCAGGAGCTAAGTTATTCCGTGTGGCCGTCCAGGACAGTCACCAGTTTCCGGCCAGCCAGCTGGTGTTCCTGCGACGCTGTCGATGCTGGCCTTAGTTCTGTGCAGGAGGCTAGTTATCCGTGTGGCCGCGTCCAGGACTGTCACCAGTTCCCGGCCAGCAGCCTGGTGCCTGCCGACTGCTGGTCGGATGGCTTGCCTGTCTGTGCCAGGAGCTAGTTATCCGTGATGGCCCGTCAGGACAGTCACCAAGTTCCGGCCAGCAGCCTGGTGCCTGGCCGACGTGTCGGATGGTGCCTGTCCTGTTGCAGGAAGCTAGTTAATCCGTGTGCCCGTCCGGACAGTCACCAGTTCCGGCCAGCGAGCCTGGTGTCCTGCCGACCGCTGTCGGATGGCTGCCTGTCTGTGCAGGAAGCTAGTTATCCCGTGTGGCCCGTCGCAGGAGCTTGGTCACCGTTCCGGCCAGCAGCCTGGTGTCCTGCGACGCTGTCGGATGGCTGCCTGTCTGTGCAGGAGCTGAGTTATCCGTTGTGCCCGTCCAGGAACAGTCACCAGTTTTCCGGCCAGCAGCCTGGTGCCCTGCCCGACGCTGTCGGATGGCTGCCTGTCTGTGCAGGAGCTATTATCCGTGTGGCCGTCGCAGGAACAGTCACCAGTTCCGGCCAGCAGCCTGGTGCTCCTGCCGACGCTTGTCGCGGATGGCTGCCTGGTCTGTGGCAGGAGCTAGTTATCGCGTGTGGCGCGTTGCCAGGACTTCACGCAGTTCCGGCCAGCAGCCTGGTGCCCTGCCGACGGCTGTCGGATGGCTGCCTGTCTGTGCAGGAGCTAGTTATCCGTGCGGCCCGATCCACGGAAGTCACCAGTTCCGGCCAGCAGCCTGGTGTCCTGCCGACGCTGCGGATGGCTGCCTGTCCTGTGCAGGAGCTAGTTTATCCGTGGTGGCCCGTCCAGGAAGAAAGAACAGTCACCAGTTCCGGCCAGCAGCCTGGTGCCCTGCCGACGCTGTCCCGAATGGCTGCCTGTCCTGTTGCAGGATGCTAAGTTATCCGTGTGGCCCGTCCAGGACAGTCCACCAGTGTCCGGCAGCAGCCTGGTGTCCTGGCGCGCGCCTGTCGGATGGCTGCCTGTTCCTGTGCAGGAGCTAGTTTTATTCCCGTGTGGCCAGCGTCCAGGACAGTCACAGTTCCGGCCAGCAGCCTGGTGTCCTGGCCGACGCTGTCGATGGCTGCCTGTCTTGTGCAGGAGCTAGTTTTCCGTGTGGGCCCGTTCCAGACAGTCACCAAGTTCGCGGCCAGCCAGCCTGGTGTCCTGGCCGACGCTGTCGGATGGCTGCCTGTCTGTGCAGGAGCTAGTTATCCGTGTGGCCCGTCCAGGACTGTCACCAGTTCCGGCCAGCAGCCTGGTGTCCTGGCCGACGCTGTCGGATGGCTGCCTGTCTGTGCAGGAGCTAGTTATCCGTTGGTGGCCCGTTCCAGGACAAGTCAACCAGTTCCGGCCAGCAGCCTGGTCCCTGCCGACGCTGTCGGATGGCTGCCTGTCTGTGCAGGAGCTAGTTATCCGTGTGGCTCATGCGGAACACGTTCATTGTTCGTTCCATTCATCTTATTGCGTAGAGAGACATGGTCGCTGGTAGCATGACTAACAACCATTCGCTTCAGATGCCACGCTTCTCGGAAGCCTTTGTAAGAAATCATTGTTGCCAAGGAAACACAGATGCGACGCCGCTCTTTTTTGTCGTGCACCTTGCGCATATGCTTGTTTTTACCGTTCTTAGCATCGGAAACGAAACTTATTCACTTGACATTTGCTAAGTTAAAGCAAAAGACGTTGATTAAACCTGTCGACTGCAGTATGTCAGAACCTAGTGCGACAGACTTATAGCATATCATCGGATGCTTACAACATTCCACTAATAATACATTAATTTGAAAAAATGTAGCCGGTTAGTTATCGCACTGAGTGTCCTCGGGTGAGCGGCCTCTTCACTCAGCAGTGGCAGTACCGGTAGGCGACTGTGGCCTCTTCACTCAGCAGTGGCAGTAGCGGTAGGCGACTGTGGCCTCATCACTCAACAGTGGCTGTAGCGGTAGGCGACTGTGGCCTCTTCACTCAGCAGTGGCAGTAGCGGTAGGCGACTGTGGCCTCTTCACTCAGCAGTGGCAGTAGCGGTAGGACTACTGTGACCTCTTCACTCAGCAAGTGGCAGTACCGGTAAGGCGACTGTGGCCCTTCACTCAGCAGTGGCAATAGCGGTAGGCGACTGTGGCCTCTTTCACTCAGCAGTGGCAGTAGCGGTAGGGGCGATGTGACCTCTTCCACTCAGCAGTGGCAGTAACCGGTAGGCGACTGTGGCCTCTCACTCAGCAGTGCAGTAGCGTAGGCGATGTGGCCTCTTCACTCAGCAGTGGCAAGTAAACCGGTAGGGCGACTTGTGGCCTCTCACTTCAGCAAGTGGCAGTAAGCGGTGGGGCGACTGTGACCTCTTCACCTCAGCAGTGGCATTAAGCGGTAGGCGACTGTGGCCTCTTCACTCAGCAGTGGCAGTAGCGGTAGGCGACTGTGGCCTCTTCACTCAGCAGTGGCAGTACCGGTAGGCGACTGTGGCCTCTTCACTCAGCAGTGGCAGTAGCGGTGAGCGGCCCCGCACGTGTCTCACTAGTCCCCCGTCGTCTATCCCGGTAACCCTCCAGTCCGCCCGGCGCCGTCTGGGTGGTGCCGTTGTGTGACGAATGTTCTGAGCGCCGCTTCCGTCGCCGTAAATCATGCCTCGGTCGGACAGCCGCACGTGGCTACCCGCCGTCCAGGTGACCAAGTGACAAATAGTGGCGTCCAGGTGACCAAGTGACAAATATTGGCGTCCAGGTGACCGAGTGACAAATAGTGACGTCCAGGTGACCAAGGGACAAATACTGGCGTCCAGGTGACCGAGTGACAAATAGTGGCGTCCAGGTGACCAAGTGACAAATACTGGCCTTTGAACACCGGACAGGCTTGAATTGTTAAAATAATTGTAACGCATTGATGGCCGATTTCTCACGAGTTGTGCAGGTGTGGGGCCGAGGATCTTATGATATGCCTTCTGCTATTGGTCGTAAATAGTTCGATTTTATAGACGTTATATTACGTTGCAATTTTGCTTTGAACCCAATTTCCATCGCATTTTTTGCGATTTAAGTAACATCGAAGTCATTTATTGATAGGGAGATAGATGATTTGTTACTTTTATCTATGCATTAACATTAAAACTGTCGGGGCTTTTAACCCGCACGGCGCTGGGGTCCAGCCGAACGCGTGGTGCTGGGGTAAATTTTACCCCCTCGTATCTACCGAACCGATGACCGCCAAAGCCTTATATTGAGGCTATTATCGCTCAAAGTGTTCTCAATAGCATACTGCATCTCCCATATAAAGTAAAAGTGAATTGCAAGCAAAGGTCAAGATTAGGTCACAAAAGGTCATTGTTACCAAGAAGTCTACGAAAGTCATGCAACATGTTTGAGAGGTTATTTTACACGCATAATTCGATAGTAGCAGCCATTCTCACTGACACCATACAAGGTCAAGGTCAGGTCTTATAAGGTCACAATTTGAAATTGATAAATCTACATAAACAATGCTTGTTGCTAGACCAGTTTTGTCTCAGAAATACAGCAACAACATGTATTTGTCTGTATCTGGTCAATCGAAACAAAAAAAGCAACTTAACAAATGACGTCATGAGCTACTTATACAGGGAACCATAAGTCAGTCAAAAAAGATACTGCTTTGCAATTTGGTTTGGGTATCGTCCATACTTAGTTCTCTCATATTTATTACGGGTTTTTGAACATCTTGAAACAAAATGTGGTCAATTTTCTAAAAAATCATATTTTTAAGAGTGAAAACCTAAAGTTTATCATATCTGAGATAGGCATTTTGTAGAGAATGTTATTTACTTTCTTTTTCCGTGTTCCGTTTGTAATTAACTTCAAAACTACTAATTTGCTTTATAACGTCATTATCTTACAAATTACTGTATCATTTTTATGTGAAATTTAGTGCGAAGATGTAGAATTGATGCAGCATAAGGTACCCAAAATTTGACGTCGCTTCTGCCATGGTTTTCAAGTAATTGAGAAAGTCCGGGAGGTGGTAAAATTTACTCCTACCCAGCGCCGCGCGCGTTAACGTGCCGTCACAATTTTGAGCGTGTAATGCAAAACATTAACATCTCATGCTGCTATGGTCCCGTTGTCCAAGAAACTGCACTTATTCATCCAAGGTTACAATTATGTACCCTTGGCGAGATGTCGCACATTTCTGCAAGCTAGGAATGGTCACTCTAATGGGCACTTGTGCTCATCAAAACATCACAGTAACGGCGTTAATTGGGCATGATGTCGTTACTGCAAAAGTCCCGTTATTACCATGCGACACCGCTCTTCCAAGCAGCCATTATTTCATTCAGCCAATTTGAATTGTTATTTCGTGGCTATTTCCACCTCTAATTAACCGGATATGAGTGGTTAGGAGTTAAGATCGTGTCTGACTGCGCCATGCATCAATTCACACCTCATATTATGTCATCATAGATCGTGTTCTAACTGCCAGATTCGGTTATAAACTAGCGATATATCTCGATTTATTATGAGACAGCTAATAAGCGGTGAGCATGCTGTTTCGTGTTCCAACTTCTATGCGCTATTTTCATCCAACATTATGATAACTTCAGAGGAACGCCTCACACCTCGCCCCAATAAAGATGGACGTTTTTTGGGTCGAATTGAAGTCAACACTTCCTACGTTGCGTGATTGTGAATCTGTCAGCCCCAATCCACTGCACCGTACTGCCGCCACCGGTAACCTGCTGCCTTGCTGTGGTGGTCAAAGCCGGGTACCTACTATAACACTTCCAGCAGTTTCCTTTTTCTTCGGTTACTAGTTAGTAGTTACTACTGACTGTCAACCTCTGCGGTGCGGTGTCCTTCACCAGCGGTGACCTTCACCAGCGGTGACCGGACACGGGCCAGCAGGGGTCAACGAGAGGTCAGGGGGCATCTGTGATGCAACACCGCCTCTGAATACAATGGGAGGTCATGGCCACAGTGCGTCCACTGCAGAGTGGACACTTTTCTCGGATTTCGCCCACTTGCCCGGCATGAGCTCTATGCCGAATACCAGTGGTGTGATATCACTTACCATGAATCTTTTGACGCAGTGACAAGCCGGCTTTTCGGCGACTCTTGTGCAAAGCTTTGTTTCTGTGTTTGCTCTTGAATTAATAGTCGCGCACATAGTCGTCGTCCCACGCGAAACAAGGAATGAAATGGAGGGACTATTTCTATCTGTATTTTGCATACATGAGTATCTGCCTACGGACTTTGGCACATTAAGACTGCCATAGTGGTTGATCAAATTTACTCTGTTCTGAGTGGACTTGAAGGTGCGTCACGACACTATTAACTATACAGTATATATGTATCAGTTAATTTTATGTGCGTGCTTTATTGCGTGCAAGTTAAAGGGAATATAGCACCTTGGGAAAAGTATGTAAAATGATGGAGAAGAATGCCCTGATCACGGTTCCTGGCATCATTTTGCGAAAAAAAGTCAGAATTTGTTGTATTTGAAAAATAGTAATATGTTTACATGTGACGTCACACCAATCTTGCAGTCACCAAAAGGATTGTGTCGTCACAAGGAGGCATCGAACGGCAACTTTGCGCCCGCCAGTGACTAGCTGCTGTGCCGGCACCGCCGATGGGGTCCACCGGTAGGCGTGAAAGCGACTGGCGGGCTCGACCGGCGTTCGCTCACGCGGTTAGGACGTGGTGGGCCACGCATACGTGAACCACTAGTGTGCGAGCGCTGACCGACCGTCCGTGTGGCGTCGGGGCGGACGCAAGGAACTGAAATACTGGGCGGAAGGTCAAAAAGCGAAGTGCAGTGGCAATCACAGTGGAGTAACTACTGGATGACGTATTGCGAAACGTCACGGATTTGTGACGTTGAAAATATGACCACATATGACCAACGGTTGGGGTTTTTGCGTTGAAAACTCAGCAACTAGGTAGCTTTGGAGGAAAAATTTCGGATTTGGGGGTCTCGCACACCCGACAATATGGCTATCTCAGTTAAAAACTAATGTTAAAGGTGCTATATTCCCTTTAAGTGGTCATTTTGCATGCGTTTCCTTCAATTCTGAATGTAGGAGTAGGTGCATAACTATAATTATTTAAACGAGAAACTGTATCTTTTTTATACAAGAAACTGTATCCTGTTTGTTTAAAATGAACTTTATGCTATTTGTTAAAAATAAACTTAATCCTTTTTGTTCCAGCCACGTTTTGTTCTGACGATCTACGTAAAGTTAGGGCAGGCCGCCTTAATGCGCTTTTCTCGTTGGATTGGCAGCGCTGTCTAACTTTGGTATCCATTCAGCCGACACCGGCCGGTTCACATGGGAACAGCGGTGGCTCGGTTGGTCTCTCAGCAACGCAGGACCGGTCTTCCCCTCCCCTCCCCCGAGCTCCCGACGTCTGCTGGACCGACCTGGACAGTGGACACTCCCAGGATAGCAACACCACCGCTCAGCAGCAGACAGAATGAGTTGGCGGTCCGCCAACTCATTTTCTTGGCGATGCAAACCATCATCCGCCCGACTGACCACTGTTGTCAGGATGACGGCTCGTAACTATGCATGGGTCATCGGCTCAACACGTGAGGGAACTATGGTCACCAGCCAGCGTTGAGGGGTGTGTGACGCCAACTCATGAGATAAGACAATCGCCAATCGCGCTATTCATGAATTCCGAATCCTCCGGGGACAAGTTGTCTGGGATGGAGGACTCACGTTTGGTCTTTGGCGACTGGCTGTCTATTTTTAACATAATATCGCGGGCTGTTGTCCGATGTAGTTGGCATATTCCTAGGTGGTATAGCTTAAAGCGTCTTTGGGATGGGGTGTAGAAAGGAGACAGCGGTATCCAACCCATCGCTGCTCAGAGAGAGAGGGATGGTGGGGGGGGGGGG